>VMRN01000344.1:0-58253 GCA_010277015.1 Poeciliopsis turrubarensis
AGGGAAATGAGGCACACCTGGGAACAATCAAGGGGCAGACAGGGGATGCAACAGACACAGAAACCTAAAAAAAAACACAAAGAAAAACTCAATTTCCTGGTCAAATTATCCACGCCTATATCTTAAAATTGGAGTTTCACTCCATTCTGTACCCTCCTTCAAGGATAAATGTTGACATTTTTCTTCTTTTTCTGCTGTATCAGTTTTACCACCAATGATAGCATCAGCATGGTGCAGCTCAATTTATAAGAGGATAACATTTCATCTTTAAACAGTTACTGAGTGGGTTCATAAAAAGAATGTGCTAATCCATCTATAAACTCTTGGTATTGTCAAATGTTAATGTCACCCATAAACCCTTGGGTCACCTGGACACGTCCGGCAGAGTGATGTTGTACACCATCGACCCAGGTCTACTTTGTTGTGGCCGTCGTTGTAAAATATTTCATGCCAAGACAGAGCGGAACATTAATCAAAGTTGAGCTGAAGAGGCAGGGACCGTTTTTTTGCTGCCGCTGATCTGTTTAGCACAACAGCACTTTACAACAGGGTCCCCACTCCTCAGCATACTGGCATCGAAAGAAGGTGATAAATAATGGATTGAAGATCACTTAAACCTTGTGGAGCGGTTTATTGCATTCAAGAGATTGTGTGTTGCTGCTCATATTACAAATCTGGCTCTTTTGGCGACAGTCAGAAAGCAAAACAGGACCTCTCCAATGGGGCAATGAAAGGGGTTAATGTGGTGCAAAACATGGCGTCAAAACAACAGTTTAGACACTTGGACTAAATGGCAACGAGGGGGAAAAATAACTGTGGGTGAAGAATGTAATTGTAATCTGAAAGTTTGGGGCTGTTTTGCATTTGTTTGATGGGAGGCTAATGACATGTTTGCATTAATGAAGCCTCTGGTTATCAGTTAAAATTGATAAGTTAAAAAAACACACATGTGATGTGCATCACCACTTACTAGTTATTTTTGGTCCTGCAACTTGAACTTATTAAACACATTTTAAACCATATTTTACATTGTATTTCACTGTAACTTTGTCAATCCCCCGCCCCCAATAAAAAAAAAAAAAAAAAATCTGTTCATTGTCTTCCCAAATAATGAGATGGGATTTCCATATATTGACTTACTTTTTGTATGTGGCTGAAGTTAGAACGCTCATATTAATATTTATCTGCCCAATATTGTGGAAATCTTATCTATCCAGATAGTTAAGTAGATTATTGTATATAATCTACTATGAGGGAAGATAATGTGATCACCTCATAACTTTGTCATTGTGTGCTGCAGCTGCCTCACTTACTGCTGCCGCTCAGTGGTGAAACAACAAAACAGCACAGATTTGACAAATTGTTCCTGAGAACCATTTCTGTAAAGTTTTGCGCAAACTGTGAGAGAGTTTGATGTTTTAATGGAAAAAAAGAAAAGAAAAAAAAAAAAGCATCCAAATAATTGCTATCGTTGCCAGTTCAACCGGAGATAAATAGCAAAGAGATGTGGAGTGAGATTAGATCACACTCCATATCTTAATGGGATCCTCTCACACGCTATTCCCATTAATGACCAATCCCCCAATTATGTAAATCAGAGAGCGGTCACTACCAGCCGGAACCTGAAGTCACATGCATAAACACCAACGGTGTCAACAACTCAAAGAGCGCTAATTGGCCGCTACTTTTCGTATAATTGCAGCAGCCTGGGTCGCGTCCACGCCTGACCCTGCCTTTGAGTGATGTTTTTTTTCTCCCCTAGCTCACAAACAGTTAATGGATCAATTAAGACGGGGAACGACAGCACCACTTCCTGCAGAATGAGGGGTGGAGGACTTGTAGCAAGAAAGACCCAGTGGGCGAGGTGGGCTGAAACGCTCAAACCGCACGAGACACATGACATAAAGAGAGCAGCGGGGTTGATATGGAAACTGGGCACAGAAACATTCTGGTTCATATTTAAACAATTAACAACTAAATTGTCAGCAATATCTTACTGCTGATGCTGTCGCATATTATATGAAAGCTGTATTGAATATAGCTTTTATTTTCAGATTTTAGTGTGAGATGTGCCTCCTTTTATTTATTTAATAGAAAATAATAATAGATTTTCTCATATCCTGTGAACAACTTCTCCCACCAGAGTAGAACATTTCTGTTGCTCCTCCAAAGCTGACCTTGGGTATTCTGAAGCTCTCCTTACCATTATGTTTACATTTCCAGATGATGAATGAAGATGTTGAAGCTTGGGTACATTTTGAAAACCTAACCTGTTTAAACTATTTAAGCTAAGACTCTATCCCCAAAGCTGCCACCGCCATTGTTTCCATTTAATTGATGACTCCTAATTACTCCTAACTAATTGGTTGATGTGTCTCCTAAGGCAAGTAGTTGCAGTGAATCTTTTTAAAAGGGCAGTTCTATGTAAAATTGACTTTTTTTAAACTTTACATCGTGTATTGTTGTTATTCCCTCATCAAAACATACCTGGAGTGTTGTCTTGATTCTTTCATGCATGTTTGAGGAATTATTTAATCTCTCATGGAAACCATTCAGCTCTGATTAACATCTTGGTCGGGGGTCAGCAACCCGCGTCTGTAGAGCCGCATGCAGCTTTTTCAAAATGTTTGAAAATGGGGGTGGAAATATATTTTTTGTTCTAATATGGTTTCTATAGGAGGACAAACATAACAGAAACATGGCACAATCATTCTTAATGTTTTCCAAGGCTATAAAAATGTCCAGAATAAATATAAAATTTCAACATGTCTGTCAACGTTTCTATCATCTGGATGGGGCGCGAAGCAGGGGGCTGTGGGAAACACACTGACAGGTGTGTGGTGGTGGGCCGTGGAGAGCAAAGGGGAAAGAACAAAATAGCTGAGGAGAGATTCTACAATTCTTGGACTGAATCATTTGCATTAATTGGCAATGCGGAAGGATTACCTGAATGTTTGCTCTGCAGTGAGAAGTTGTCAAATAACAAATACAGTACTTTCCGCACTATAGAGAGCAACTTACTACAAGCGACACCTTCAATTTTTTTTTAAATAAGCGGAAACCTACATACGTAACATACGTACATACATAAGCTGTAAGCCGCATGGTTCAAAGCGTGGGGATAAAGGAGCGATTTATAGTCTGAAAAATCCAGTAATGTGGAAAAACATTTCCAGGGAAGGAGTGTTACTGTAGCTGCTGCATCAAGATTAAAGTTACATCTTAAAGCTCGATGTTGAAGCTGTCCAGTGATGTCTGTCAACAGAAATAACATTAAACACGTAAGAACACAATCCTGACAGAGGCACATATATTTAGTAAAGTTTGTTTTTATAAATTAGTGATTTTTGTCAGTGTATATTTAGAATGACATTAAGCGATATTGTTTTGTTGCTCAGGTTCGAGGATGGCTGCCTGTCAAAAGAGAAGAGGATCCTCCTATGTTTCACCATTGCACTTACTTACTTGGCATTTGCACAGAAATCTAACTTAAGCTGTATTAATTTAATTTTATATATTTTACCTTTTCAAAAGGCAACTGCTTCATTTTTATAACTGCAGGTTGTGTTTTATTGCTCTCCGTTTGTTGCCCAAATAAGGGGCACGTTCCGTTCCGTTGTTTTTTCGATCACACATCTAATGGTGTTTAATTTACAAAGATCCATCGTCGTTATGTAAACTCCTTTTGGGAGCAGTTTTTCCAAGTTCTAAAAGGAAAAAAAATAGCCTTTCTCTGTCGATCTTCATAATAAAAATGACATCAGAAATCAGATTTTTTTTTATTGTATTTCTTTATCAATGCAAGAAACATTAATCATTAATATTGTAATGGAAGGTAAACTTATAGCACCATTATACAGCAGAGTCACGTGGTGCATCATTTGCAGGGAAAATAAACATTTTGTCAGGAATACTAATTATGAATACTAATCACTTAGTCATTTTGATAAAATGTTAAAATAGTTCATATAAACACTTAAAGCCTGTTTTGCCTTCATTATAAGGCTTTTAATTTTTTGGTCCAATATGGCTCCTTGAACATTTTGGGTTGTCGACCTCTGACCTTGGTGGACTTAGCTCCACCTTCAAAAAATGAGCCTTTCTCCTCCTCAGAGCTGCAGTTTCCAAGCTTATGTTTCCCAGAGGAGCACTCGACTCCTCAACTTCTTCAGCAGTGAATGCAATTAGCTGCTGGATAGTCTAAAGAAACTAGCCACCAAATGGAACTCATCGTAGGAGCTAATTCTCAGTGCAACATTGGTAAAAATGTTGGTTAATAGCTGAAAGATGTAATGAGTTCCTAAAGGTGGAGTTCCAGAAAGAGCAGGAGTTGTTAAAGTGGCACAGCCCCAAATTAAAAGGAAATTAGAAAGTATATGTAACATAACATATTCACTTGATTGGGCTTTAAAAGAGTTTTGTGAGCCTGAAAACACAGGATATTGAAAACACGTGTATTTACTTGTGTTTTAAAGTAAATACAAACATGCCACACTTTCCAGATTTTTTAAATTAGTTTTTCACACCAGTCTCACATATATCAAGATAAAATACAAGGATTTGATTGTAGTGTAACAAACTATGCTCACAATTTTCATCTGTTAAAAGTTCAGTTGTATCATTTAAGACACCAAACAGAAACGCAGGATCTCATAAAACTCCAAATATCAAGATTAACTCTAAAAGAGTGAGGAGGAAAAAAAAAAAGTACTGCATCTACCACAGACTTTGCCCACCCTCTATGACTAAGTTATGCCCTGTCATGTAGTCGGAGACATCAGATGCCAAGTAGACCACTGCGGCTTGCAGATCTGTCACTTGAGCCAGTCTACCAGCAGGAATATCTGACAGCCAGCGCTGCACCAGATTCCTTAGATCCTCAGAGTGGATGAGAGGGGTGTCAACAATCCCCCTGAAAAACAGAGAAAGCCAAAGAAGGAAAGAGAGAGCAAGAGAAACAGAAAGAGATGGGAAGGAAATAAAAAAAAATCTACCATGAAATCAGAAGGCATCACAACGCACAGCCAGGAGTTACAGTGTTGCTTCAGAGGCGTCACTTCGGTGATATAAATAAAACCAATTATCCCACGAAGAATGTGTGGTGACATGGCACCATTGATATTTACCGCAGGTATGGGGGGGTGCTTTATTGACTGGCTCCTCCCCAGAGGAGCCCACAGGTAAGATGAGACATCTGGAATAATTTGCTCGCATCCGTTTTTACTGCTGCTGAGGCATATGTTTTTCAATTTGAAACTAAAACTAGGTAAAAATTTACCAGAAAATGTGTGTTGTTAGCTTCCATCTGAAAAAACATGTCAACTGGCACAATTAGTGTGACAAATACTGAATCATTGTTTCAATACATGGATATAGAATTCAAACGTTTGGACATATTAGCACTTTCAAGGATTATGTGTGACACCCCTGGTTAATGTATTCCACCTCAATTATATTTCTCTTCAACTGCCCTTTTATCTGGAACCTCTCCTGGCAATCAGAGTTGCTGTTTTCCCTCAGCCAATTTTCTAGATAATGCAGCTTATCACCGCTGCGACTAAAAAAATTGGCAATAGAACCGGGTTCCAGTCTGCCTCACGAATGCTAATTGCCCCTCACACCCCTTCCTTTTTTTTATGCATATTTACCAACCATGACTTTAAAGAAATCAGTGGACCATTGAGACACCATAGTCGCAAAAGGGTGGAGAGAATTGAATTAGAGAGACAGAAGAGCTTCTCTGCAAATTAAAATGAGCAAATAAGCTAACAAGCCCAATGATAAATAAAGCCAAGTGTTCTGGGCCTGGTTTGCCCAGTGTGGCTGGTCGCATTTGGGCTTAAGATGCTTTGGCTGGGTCAACCCCTGCCTCCTCTCTCATATTTGAACACACAGATAAAGAAGTCAGAAAACTGTGTTCTGCTGTTTTTTTAAATTCAAACAAGGTTCCATTGTTGCAGCTGCTTTGAGAAAAATTAGAGCAAGCTCTCAGTCGAATCATCCCTCAAAGCCTCGTCTAATTAAGCGGTGACTTGTTCATGGGTGTAAATTAGTGCATTGCTCTCAAAGCAGAGCTCGATAGTAAATACATTAATCACAGCTTTTGGTTAACCACGAAATTCTTCACAGCAATCAAACAAGGTGAACAAATATGTCAGGTGAAGTGAGGCAAACACTCACGGTGAGATGCAGTTGACACGCACTCCTCTGTCAATCCATTCAGTTCCCAAAGTCTGGGTCAGTTTGACGACTCCAGCTTTGGACGTGTTATAGGTAATCTGCTTCTGAGGATGGGGCACTGCAGAGAGGAAAGAAATGTTTATGAAATTAAATGTGTTTACAAGAAAAGACTTGGAAAAAAATGTTGATTGAGGTAATTTATAGATAATTCCAGCCATCAAGCCCAATGAATTTCTAATCAAAGGTTATAATAAAACTTAGGTGACTTGATGAATAAAATAGGCTTTGTTTGTTTTGGTCACTTGGCATTTTCAGAAATCTGTTTAAATCACATTAAAATTTCAAAACAACTTGCAAAGACCCCCTTAACTACATCAGGTATTTTCTTGCAGGTCCCACACTGCATCGCCTGTCTATGTCATTCCTTTTGTTGGATGTTTATATCTGCTTATAGTAAGTTCAGTTCTGGGGAATGAAATCATCAAAGCTCATATTTTCGGGGATAAAATGCTAATGGCAATACTAATTTACTGCAAAATAAGTATTTTCTGCTAAGTCCTCCTCCTGTCCATACACTCCTCTCCATCATTTTCAAAAACATATAAATATGGCCTCGTTATCCAAGGATATTAAAAACTATCACGCAAAGCCCTCTTTGTGTTATTTGTAGAGTGGCAAATGTTTCCTGTGCTAAAAACCACAGTAAGAATAGAGGGATTCTTCTGTGTTCTTTTTTTATATAACTGTCTTGCTTTTTCCAAACTAAGATGAATTAAGAGGTCACTTGCTGGAGGAAACAAGACAGAAAATCAGAGGAAGCTCAACCAAGAAGACTTTTTAAACTAGCACAGGTTTAACCATTCTATTGTATCTTTTTCTGTTGGTAATGTTGATTTTAGGTATTTTTGCACTGCAGCTCCTGGTCTGGCCCAGCCCAGCTCCCTTCAGCCCTGGTTGTTTTGCACTGAGCAGAGTATGACTATGAAAGTGGACAGGACCGTAATGTTAATCAAATTCCTGAAAGCACCTGCCGAGGAGATCTCCCCAGAGAAAGTAGAATATTTTGACTCTTGGTTGTCACATCTCCCTGATTTTGCACACACTTGTCAGTGAGGAAGCTGAGGGAAATATTCACCCCAACTTTGTGTTTAACTAAAAAAATCTCATCTGAGTGTTCTCTCTGATCTGGACTCATGTTTGGTCCTGCTGAACTTCTGCTGCAGCTTGTGGGTTTTCCCTTCCTGAAGCAAAACAGATGCGAAAACAAAACCTCATTCAGAGTGTTGCCGACTGCTGATCGGCTCAGTTGGAGAAGTTGCTCTTTAATCCCAGTGTAGCACAAAGCGGAGATTTATCAACCTCATGTCAATAAATCATATTGACATATTACATATATTTAATGTACCACATCTGAATATCTCATAATTTAGGTGCAATTATAATAAATAATTGTATTGTTTTTATGCAGTTAGTGGGACCACTAACTGTTTTTTTTTTTTCACATATATTTATCTCCTTGATGTGTGATAGCACAATGAGGATCCTCTATTCAGCTTATTTAATATAATTTTAACAGAAAAAAAAAAAAAAAAAAACGCATTTAAAAATTATAGATAAGAATATGACTGGACATTGACAAAGTCTAGTGCTCCTCTAACCTAGACATTCAAAACTCATCTCTGTCCTGCCCCCACAGGCAATGCAACTATCAACCAATCAACAGCTGACTCCAAACCAGCCCTGTCTGACCACCCTGATTGGGTGGTCAGACCAATCACCAATGAATTTCTAATCAAAGGTTAGAAATCTCCATATTCCAGATTTCTAACCTTTGATTAGAAATCAAAGGTTAGACACAGACACAGCTCTCCATATTCCAGGGTGGGACCATGCCAATGCAAAAATGCTCAATCTGGCTTTGAAGCCAGGACCGAGCTTGGCCCCTTTTGCAGTACAAAAGTAAAATATTGTTGCCACTTTCAGGCGAAGCTTGAAAATGGAATCACTCAGACAACATGTTGTTTTTTCCGGGTTTTTTTTAAAGTTATAAAGTCTGGAGTTATTATTATTATAATTATTTTCTGTTCTTAAGTAGACCATTGACAAAAGCTTATTGACTTGCTAAGAGAACACGTTGTTCAGCATAATCTTTAGCTCTAATCCAACACCACAAATACCAAGACAATCTATTTCTTATAGAGAATTGGATCCTAATGTTACAGAAATGTCCTAATGTTAGCACATTCCCCCATTGATTGGTATTAGCATACCATATGCTAATTGCCACAACTGTTATACCATGGTAAATTGAAATTTGGAAACCAGACAAAATGGAAGATTTGTTTGATCTCAGCATTTATTTAAAGATGGTGTCAATGCCAAAGATGTGGGTGAAATAATTTTTCACTTCATAAGCAACAAGTACACCTTACTTCAGTAAGGAAATCAAATTGTTACCATTGCCTGAGATTTGGCCAACTTGAGAGAAAACTAGATATTAGCTTCTTATTATTTCTACTACACATATAAATGTATACATTATAAAATATAAATGATCCATGTCAAATATTGTTGCCATATGGCGTTAACACTGTAAATGAGCATTTGCTGCCATTTTGTTGTACAAAAGTAATATTTCTCTTGATTTGAGTATAATTTTTATCTAACTTGCTGTCAGTGAGCATTACTCAGTAAATTGTTTTTTTTACTCAGTGAATGGGTGGGGCATGTCCAGTGGGTGAACAGACAAAATAAGCAACAGCTGGACAATCCTTGGCCTAGGGACAATAAAAGGCCACCCCAAAATCTCAAATTTTGTCACAAGTCATATATCGCAAGTCATGTGGGAGCGTGCCATTGGCATGTTGGATGTAGGGATATTCACCAGAGCAGTAGCTGCACGGCTCAATGTCCATTATTGGACCATACAACATTTTAGAGTTTGTTAAACAACACTGCAAATTGACCTAATCTTAGTCAGCCACGTTTGACCACTCCAGTACAAGATTGCCACATCCGGCTTGTCCATCTGCGGGATCAGCTAAGACCAGCAACACACACAGTTAATGAGACTATTGGTCTGCACCACAGACACTTCACAGGGTAGGGAGTAGGGTTAGGGTCAGACTGTCTGTCGCCGCCTACGAGAAGCCATCTTGGTCAAAATCAAATTCCTCAACCTGACCCCTATTATGTTCAAATCACTGTTGAGCTGCTACAAATGGCCATACCACGATGTTATCAATGGCCTTATGAAGACCAGTAATTACTGAAAATATATTTTGAGTTTCTCTAAATTTTGCATAACCCAAATGTTCATAAAACTCTTATATGTGACATGGGGTGTTTATATTTTTTTTTTCCGTGTATATTAAGATATTTTTAGTGTGCGGACTGTTAAAATAGGGAGTTAAAGATGTCCTTATTGGGGTCCCATGTATTTGTAGATTTTAGCTTTCAGCTGCAGAATCAGCTAACTTTCAGTTGCTAATAACGCTAACTCTAACATATGCGTTTCAACTAGCGCTAAACTAGCTTCATATTTTTTAATGAGTCTGAACTGAGTTTCAACATTTCCTGATTAATTTTGAAAATACCAAGGCTCTTCATGACACACTTTGAGATTTAGAATGATTAAATGAAAACCCCAAAACAGTTAACTTTCAAATATTTTGTAGACTTAAATATTTTCCTAAAGAGAGCCAACAACATTTTGCCAGCCTAGCATGCTGGTGCTTCTGGGCATTACATAAAAAGTTCTTTCCCTTCAACTTTGTGGATGAAGTCACATAAAATTAATTGCTCATAATACCCAGTTATGCTATGTCCTCAGCAACAAAAATGGGGAGCCATTTGTTTGCCCTGACCATCACAGATGCTGCACACTGCATGGGATGTCGGGACAGGGGCTCATTTTCTGCTGGTTGATTAATCATCACAAGGAAGGCTCCAAGTTACATACAACTTTAGTAGTTAACCTCATCACCCACTGATCTGACTGCCAAATGGTTTCAGTGTGAGACCGGGATGATAAATACCGGCCAGCTGTGGAGAGGTAAAAAAGAAACCTGTCTTGGGAAATAAATGGCTTGGAGCATTCAGCTTATATTATTCAGTCAAAAAATGTGCTTGCTAGAAGTAAAACATTTTGAAGCGATGAAGAAATAAACGAAAGAATGATGAAAAAAGAGATGTATTGCATGTGGAATGTCGAAGGGAGTAGTAGCAGCAGGTTTGGGTTGGGCCGGATGAGGCCGGGCTAGGACCTGAGAGGAGCAGGCGAGAAAGAGCAGAGCCCACAGCTTACACGCATATTGAAGATGAAATCCAACTTATCAGGACAGGAAAGAGAGCTTGCAATGCCTAACAGCACTAATCCTAGCTCAAGACCCAATGATACGTCTCCAAAATATCATTCAGAAAATGCCTTCATCCTTTAAGTAAATGTGCATTGATGTTTTTTGCCGACTTAAAGAACAGTAATCCCCCGAAGAAGGGAAAAAGAGGCCGAAGGCAGCGCGTTCTCCAAAGCCCTCTTTAACATTCATCCAGCTACTTACTGCTCTGGTTCTGGGTGAAAACATGCTCTTTATCGCGCACGCTTACATTTTGAATTCTTCCGAGCAGATAAGAAGTTCAAATGATGGACTCATCTCCCCAGAATAAAGTTGCAGTTGTAGAGCGTATTACCATGGAGGCGATTTGTGCAGATCAGAGTTAGTGAGCCACAAATCCATCATGAAGATCAACACACCGCCTGAATTTTTTAGAAATTTAAAACAATGTTTTGGGTTTTTTTTTTTTTTTGCTTTTTTGTTGTATGAATGTTTTGAGCTAAAAAAATTTTTACATTGAATGCAAGTAATATAAGAATTACAACATACACTACAAAAACTGCTTTAATGTGTTCAGCTAAAACAAAAAAAATCAAAATAGGCCCTCTGGAGGAAAACTGATTGCTAATAAGCCCATTAACTATAGGCTTTCTGAAGGTTTTACCAGTTTAATTAAAGACTTTTAAAGATCTTTTAAAGACAATTATGAATGAAATTTAAAACCTATATAGTGGCAAAAGTATTTTTAGACTTTCAGAATGCACCTAGTCTCGTATGGGTTGGCAACATAGTGAATGAGTGGTGAAAATGAACGTTGCCCAGCCAACTGGCAATAAATTTGCACTTAACCCACAATCTGCTCAAAAAAGTTAGCAAAGACATAGTAGGAGCTAGTTAGAAATAACTTCCACTGCCTCACAGAATGCAAGATGTCTACGGAAATCGTAGGCGAGATTAAATAGTCCTGCCCTAAAATTAAGAACATGTATCAATGTATTTAAGGCCAACTTATATGAATGTAATGTTTTAAGGCCATCGTTTTAGATACATGAATTGAAGGCTTATGTGTTTGTCAACAGTGGTGTGGATGTCATTAATGGTTGATATTTTTGCCCATTTCCTCTATCTAATTGCTCAGTCATGAACGCAAACCTTTTACACAGATAATGAGACCTTTCATTCTTTTATAACCTCCTGGACTCATCAAACACAATAATGCTGTACTGGATTAATTTTTGTATAGCAGCCATCCATGAGAATATCTACCACTATTGCAGGTTTTCTTTTACATAAACGGTGTTTCTCTCTGTTTGTCCCAAAGTTTAAGAAAGAACCCTTTCCAGATTAACAGATAGCATTGATTCTGTTTCTAATCTGTTTTTGTTTTTCAATTCTTTTAGATCAGGGCTAGCCTGGTTAAAAACTAGCCCCGTGTTCTACACCTTGTTCTCAATAGCCAAGGATCTATAGTTAACATTTGGCTGTGACATATTCAACCATGAAGTAGGCTGCAATATGAAGCTACCAGGTCTGTGCGGTAAACAACCATCGCCTACTGAGAAAACTTAGAAAAGAGAAGTTAAAGCCAAACAAGATGGCTGTTAATGAGAACTGAATATGGAACTGAATAAACTGAATGACTTCATTCACTTCCTCTGCTGCCACTGCTACAGTTACAGGCATATTATAATTCCAAAACAGTGCAGAAAATTAATAGAACACCTTGAAATTCCACTGGAGAAATTCAGCTCAATGGGAGAAATTCAAGACAGACAACTGAAGGGAGATGAGAATCGAAGGGAGTTCTATAGTACATCAGAGCACAACGTGTTGCTTTCCAAGACACTTTCGCCTACTTTCATGTTGTCATTGTATCTTCATTCTTCTCACTGGGCCAGTTTGGTTTGTTTGTTTTTTCTCTTATAATATGAAATTATTATCTAAAAACATTTTCCCCTTTACTTTGATTGATATTAAAGAATTTTTTGAAGCATATAAAAAGCAGAAGTCTTTAAAGGGGCAAATAATTGTGCATCACATTAGATACTTCTACTCCAGCCATGACTGAGGAAAAGAAGAATAAAGCTGTGATGGTCAGAAAGTGTGCAAGAAAGTGTGCAAGTGTGGTGATACGTGCACTTGCATGTGCACGCACACTTGCGTGTGTGCGTGTGTGTGCGCACACACTCTTTGATGAAGCAGATGGACAAAAAGCTGTCATTGTGCATTTTAAATGGCCGTTTACGGCTGCATTTCCAGCTTCCACTTGGTTCATACGGCTCCCATCTGATTACACATTATGACAATATTATAACAGATGTCTGGAGCGATGAAGTGAATTCCTGAAGGGCTGGACGCAATGAAGGCAATTGATCATTTTCTTAAAGCAGCCTCTATTTACCAGCACGCTCATGTATTACAGATTACCTCCTGCAAATCGGGACTGGCAGAAGAAGTGAAGGAGGGGGAACCCATATGGCACACCATTTTACGGGGCCAATCCTTTAACCTTTAACTTTAACCACCAATGAACTGTTGCACCAGGCGTGACTTTTGTAGGCCCTCACCAAAACTCTCAAAGTATCTTACGCTGCTAAAACAAGGCCCGCAGGGCTCATGTTGGTGGGGGTTTTTTGACTCTGCACAGGAGCCCTCCCCTCCCAAGTTGGACCTCAGATTGTCTTCCTCATCCGCTGCAAGGCTCTGGAGAGAGGGATGTTTGCTATGATGCAAAAGTGCCTCGGAGAGATGCAATCACGACACTTTGTGCTTTTTGCTAGAAGCAGCGGCAGATACCTTTGGATCTCATTGGAGCGGCTGAATTTAAGTGAAAGCTGCCTAATCTCGTTAGAGACATGAACCTTGTAAATAATAATACAACCCCCGCAACAAACACCTCCTTTCTCCTGAGTTTGAAGTGTACACCCTTCCCTTTTCCCCTCCTTTTCTTAGCCCAATGGCTCACGCCAAATCGAGAGATTAAATGCTGACATTGAGCAGATCCAGAGAGAAAGAGAGAATGCAATCATTACTCACCTATCACACTGGCCATGGAAGCTGTGTTAATAATCTTTCCATATCCTTGCTTTAACATCACTCGACCAGCCACCTAAGGTGAGGATTCAGAGGGAAGAGAAACATTACTATAGGTCGCACTGAGAGGCTGGAAAACATGTAGTTTATCACAGGAGAGAGGAGCGTATCGGATGTGCCCAAGAGGAGCTGAAGATTTGGAAGTTGTGACTTTAGATGTGCAGCTGTAGGCTTTAACTTTCAAAGCTAAAAGTTTATGAGATGAAATATGTGTGCATGTTTATTGTGATAAATGTCTCATTGTGATAAGTTTTGATTTATTGCTATCGCAATAAATTCCAGTTGTTACGACCCGTCTAGGGGTGGCCAGGTCATAACATGAAGGATCCATCCTCTTCAGATCTCAAGCAGCCAACACACACAAAGTTGAACATTTTATAATGTTATTTATTTTAAAAAGATGCACTTTTGGATTGAGATGTTACAGCAAGTGAAGCATATGCCTTCAGAGTGAGCTAATGCTGAAAACAACAAACAAAAGGAAACTATCTGAATATTAACCAACTTACCTAGTTGAAAGTAAAGAAACCAAATGACAAAAACTTACGAACTTACTAACTAACAAAAACATGAGAAAACTAATGAAACATAAAAGGCAGCTCACTCCTGCAAATTCCCGAACATAGTTTAACAGACAAATAGTGTGGTCGGTTGAGATGAGCTGAGGATGGATGACAGGAAGTGCGTGTCTTCAGCTTTTATATCTGTCAGCTCCGGGAGGCCACCAATTGGACGTCTCTGTCATATTCCGGGAACCAATCAGAGACAGGAACCTGCACACTCATATTTTCATAATTAATTTAATGACGCCAGTCGTAACACAGTTAACAAGGTTTAAAATTTCCCAAAAGGTGTTTTTGTCAAGATTATTTTTTGCTATTTTCTCCACACTTTTTTCCATAGGTACAACAGGAAGTAGGCTGCTGTAGATAGAACAAAAAAGGAGTACATTTTCAGCAAAAATCTCAGAAATCTTTTAAAAAAAACTCAGAAATTTATATATTAATATCTGAAATTTCCTAGAAAAAATGTGAAAATTTTCGGCACTCATAAAGTCAGAAATTTCAGGCTTTTGGAAATTCCTAAAATTTTTCTAAAGTATTTCTGAGATTAATCTAAAATGTTTTTTGATGGAAATTTATCCTTCCTTCTTTTTCTACACTGGACCTAATGCACTGTCATATACAAGGTAATTAATAAATATCAATATATTTAAAAATCTAAATTCAAATGTTTTTCAAGAACAGTATTTGTGTTTGTGGGGCTACAACTGCCATGCTACACAGTTACATAAAATGAAAAACAAAAGAAAAGAGGAGTACAGTCAGTTTTTTCCTTAGCACAATAGTACCACAAAAGTTTGTGATGAAACTAATTCCATATTGCTCAATCCTAATGCTGATACATTCCATTTTCATCTTTGCTTTCTGATGGTGTGCAGACCTATGTAGAGTAAAAGAATACTTACTCCGCGTTGATGAAGGGCAACGGTGTATTAGTCAATGCTTCAAACAGTCTAAAAACATTCCACTCAACACTTTCTTTGAGTTTATACCTTGTAGTATTTTTCAAATATACTTACATCTGTGTAAGTACATTTTAAGTATACTAAGTATTAAGTGCACTACCTATAAAAATATTCAAAGTATACTAAAACCATGTTTGTACCAATTTTGAGATTAATTATTATAACTTTAAATATACTTTAATATAATTGAACCAAAACACACTTTTAAGATATATATTAAATGAAAGTATATTTTAAATGAGCAAAATACAGTATGTATTTTCTCAAGTGTAAATATACACTTACTCAAGTGTATATTTAAAAAATATTTTAAATATCTTTAAAATAGCTATTTTAAAGATGTATCTTTGAGCATACACTTTAAAATATATGCTCAAAAAAGAATTTTATTTAAATTAACTTAAAATTCACTTAACACTTACCTTAAATGAATAATTTCAGTATGTTTTAAATTACATATCAGTATATACTTTAGGCTAATAAAGTATGCCTTTTTAGGTGCCTTAATAATCTTTTACTATTTTTGTTAAAATGGCAAAGAATTAAAAAAAAAAAAATTATAGTGGAACTTGATGTAATGTTTAACAAAGTAAATAATGTGTTCATACCTCAAAATATCAAACATTTACACTTTAGTGACATAAGTTCTACGACAAAAAACAATACTTGTCCTTAACACTAAATGTAGCAAGTATATTCAGTTTTACATCGCTCCAAATATGATCTGCTGTTTTTGTAACCAATGACAAGAATTTGTAATTTATTACAAATTCTGAAACACATTCAACCTCGTCTTAACTCGGTCACAGAGTTTACCGCGAAAACATCAACAAAAACAAAACAACATTCACTCCAAACATGAGTGGAATATATGTACTGTGCTTATTTCACTTAAAACACGCTTCTGACTGTGTAGGACAAATTATGTTTGGCTCAGTAGCAAGTCCTCTCAATGTGAAAATAAATACAATGAAATTTAGATTGCAAAGAATCCTTTTAGGGTCCTTCGTAAAAAAAAAAAAAAAAAGAAGAAGAAGCTGGCCAGCAAAAAAAAAAAAAAAAAAAAAAAGTTCATATAGAGCTCTATATTTGTGTGATGCATACGAAAAAGATGGATAAAAGAGGTTGTCCTGACTGGGATGGCGACCCATAATGTAGATGGCAGCCGGCGTCCACAGACACGGGAACTTAGCAGCCTCTCTCTCTTCCTCCGCAGGCACACGAACACCTTCCCAATGTTCCTCTCATCAATATTGGCCACAATAATGCTCTAGCAGAAAAACATATATCAGGCATAAAGAAGTGAGGCATAAAGATATACAGAAGCTGGGCAGAGACTAGTATGTATCAGTTCTGCAGCAGCTCTGAAACTCCGAAGCCCGGGAATCCCCCTAGCAACTGCAATCAGAATGCTGCCGTAACGTAATGTCGTACTTCGCTCTTGAAGGGATACAACCCATAAAGTAAAAGCAATACAGGAAAGCAAATAACACGCAATAAACAAATACACCTGGGTGACATCCTCCCCCACTTAAAATGTGATGTCCTCGTCACTACCAGTAGTCAGGGACTGAACTAACCCTGCAAGTTGTTGTTGGAAGGACACCAAAAGACTCGAAACCAGTCTGCTGTGTCGGGGAACATAAGCTGTTGTTTTGATATTGATCTTTCGAGCCAACCTGGTAGTCATGGAGGTAGGCTGGTTGAAAACTGGACTAACTTCAGCCACTGACCCTGCCAAATCTGTTTGTTCTGAAATTAACTCAGAAGCATTGGGATTCAGGGTATTTTGTGAGGGTGGCACACTTTGCAAAGAAGTTCCTGAGTCCTCCCTGAGTCCTCCCACTGTGGTTCCTGATCTGTATTCTCCACCACTGAAGATATGTTGGCCACAAGGTCCTCCTCCTCATTTGTCACTGAACATTGCACCAGGGGAGTTGGGGAAACCTCAACCATATCATCTGGTCTCCAAGTTGCTAGTAGGAATCCACAAGGGAGAAGCATGTCTCAATGCAGTACCCTCTCTCTGCCCTCTCCATCCTCTGGTGTGACAACATAGACTGGGATACTTTCATCAGGCAGTTTTACAACAATATGAACAATGGGTTCCCACTTGTCAGATATCTTGTGTTTCTTTCTTAGACTCAGATTCATTATAAGAACTCTGTCACCTACTTCCAAAGGCATGGCAGTCACTTTGGCATCCCAGCGCCTTTTGTTCAGCAATATTCTCTTCTCTGCATTTTTGGAGGCCTACTTATATGCATTTTAAGCATTTTCTTTAAGTCTCTCACATACTGTGAATGTGTTTCGGGGTTGTAACCTTAAGGGCTGACAAATTTTCTCCATTCTTCTTTCTTTTTGTCCTCCAGTTTCACCAAGCGATCGAGCAGAGTCCTGTGAAATCTTTCTACTGGATTGCCTCTTGGATGGTAAGGCGTGGTTCGAGATTTAGAAATTCCGTCAAGTTTGCAGAGTTCAGC
The DNA here is from genome assembly GCA_010277015.1 of Poeciliopsis turrubarensis. NCBI lineage: Eukaryota > Metazoa > Chordata > Actinopteri > Cyprinodontiformes > Poeciliidae > Poeciliopsis > Poeciliopsis turrubarensis. Next base: position 17,619 of record VMRN01000344.1, read on the forward strand.
CACGACTTCAAACTCAAAACAGGCTCCCTGATCACTGTGCAGCCGGCAGGGAAAACCATAGTGACTGATGAAGTTCTCCCATAACACTGCAGCAATAGTTTTTGCAGTCTGATCTCTGGTTGGATATGCCTGAAGATATTTAGTGTCATGATCTGTTATCACCAAAGTATTTCAAGTGTATTTGGAGTCAGGTTCTAAAGATAAAAAATCCATGCAAACAAGTTCAAGAGGACCACTAATTTTGATGTTAACTAATTTGCATGCTCCTTGCCTTTCTTCTTACACATCTTTCACAGATTTCACACTTTGCCTCAACATATTTAGCCATTTTTGGCCAGAAAAATCTTGCTCTATCAAGCTCAAGAGTTCTCTCTATGCCCATATGCCCTGTCTCTGTATGGACACCTTCAAAAGCTCTTTTTCTGTGGCTGCTAGGCAGCACAAGCTGATTAAAAGTTGCACCTCTTTGGTTGCAAATTTTACGGTACAGTAATCCTTCTATCAAAGCTAGTTTTGACCTCTCCCACAGAAGTAAAGATACTTCTGACTCTTCAACCATCCTTAGTGTCATAGTTTCAGGCTCATTTTCTAGAAAATGGCTAACTCTCGACAATGAATGATCGTTTCTCTGCAAATAATACAAGTCCTCTCTAGACATTTCAGGTAATGCAGAGAACTGGCTCTCAGACTGGGTCTTCCAGGTCCTCTGGGACAGCACCTTTATCACACAAGTGTTTCAACTGCAGGTACAACATTGGTAACCCCAAGGCACATGTACAAACTGTTCACTACTTCTCTGTCCAAAACCTTAAACTCATCTGAGGATGGACTGGCACGATCCAAAAGGGTAGTTGTTCTCCTGTCTATCTCTTGACACTCCTCATCATCTTGAGGTGGCTCGTGGGGCCTCCTCGAGAGCCTGTCAGCATCCACATTATGTTGACCGGACTTGTAATGAATGTCAAAGTTGTAACAATGCTACAAGCCACCTATGGTTTGTGGCATCAAGCTAGGTACTGGTCAACACGTATGTCAGTACTTTCAAACTAGCCCCATACAAATAGTTGTGGAACTTCTCACTGACTGCCCTTTTAAGTACGAGAAACTCCAATTTGTGCACAGGATAATTTCTCTCACTCTTATAGAGACCACGACTTGCATAAGCTATCACTCGGGTCTGACCGTCTTGAACCTGATAAAGAGCTGCGGCTAAACCAGTCATGCTAGCATCTGTATGGAGCAGGTCTGGGAGCTGCCAGTTGGAAAAAGGAAGCACAGGAGCTGATGTTAGCTTTTCATTGATGAGCTCAAATGCAGTTTGACACATAGGGGTCCATCTGTCCCCAAATGGATGTGACTGTTTGTGAGGCCAATGGCTAGAATTTTTATGCCTAGGACTCCAGTCTCCTTTCAAATCATTCAGAGGTCAAACCACTTTGGCATAATCCCTAACAAAATGTCGGTAATAGCAAGTGAAACCTAAGAATGACAGTAGCTCTTAAACTGTTTGAGATTGAGGCCATTCTTTCACAGCAGCCACCTTTTCTGGATCACGTTCTACCCCCTGTGCAGATATCACATGCCCCAAATACTTCACAGAAGTCTGAAAGAATTTGCATTTGGAAGGGGACAGTTTGAGGCCAAAATCAGCAATGCGTTTGAGGACCTTCATTAATCTCTCCTCATGTTCTTCAAGCAAGCTTGAGAATATGATAGGATCATCTAAGAAGGCAATAACATCCTGGAGGGTAATTATTTCCATCACTTTCTCCATATTTCATTGAAATGTGGCTGGGGAGTTAGTCAAACCTTGTGGCATTCTGCGGAACTGCCAGGTACCAAAGGGCGTGTTAAATGCTGTTTTTGGTCGATCTGCAGATTCAACATCCAGCTGATAATACCCTCTTTTAAGATCCAGCACGGTGAACCACTTTGAACCTGTCAAGAGGGAAAATATCTCCTCCATCCGAGGTAATGGGTAAGCTTCTGTCTTAGTTAAATTGTAGAGTCTGAGGTAATCTACCACCATTCGCAATTCTCCATTCTTTTTACAGACTAGAACAACGAGAGAGGCATAGGGACTATGAGATTCTTCAATGACACCCACAGCCAGACGATCTTGAAGATGCCATTTCAAATCATCAAAGTGCAGGTGAAACACGTCTTGTTCTCTCTTTGAACAGCACATGAGGTTCTAGTTCAGTATGGTGAGAGACACCTACAATGCTACCAACATCTAGATCATGCCTAGAAAAAGCACTGGCAACTTCAGTGTTGATTCTACATTGTATGTGTTCTTTTAATTGGGGTGATATAGGGGTGTCACCAAAGTGACACCCCTTTCAGTTGTTGGTGCTACTTTTACATCACTAGCTACCAAAAAGGAATGTGCTTGGGGAATTTCAGCATCTGATAAAATGTCTGGTTTGCTGGATGTGATAGGCACAGCCCAGTCAATGGGAGAGCACTCAGCAATGAGAATTTTTGGATACAGAGTTATGTCACATTCTGAAATATTTCTGACAGCTCGGTGGAACTTATTGTGGCATTCAGACTTTACATCCACAATCTGGTCATAAACTAATAAGCCTCCTGGTATAGGGGCTTCCTCTGCGCCACTTACAAGAGCTCGAAACTCACCATTTCCCTGCTTAAAATGGCAGATACCTATTAAATTGTATAACTCACCACTCTTTAGGTGTGTAGGTACTTTGCTGCTGTGTGTGACATGAATAACTTTTGCACTCTTTGTTTGAGAATCTGTCAACTCACGACACTTGGCATAAGCCATTACACAATTGGCATGAATGGGCAAAGTTTCTAAAAATTTTGTCCCACCCATCTTCCTGCAATCTCGTGTCATTAGACGCAAGACATTTGTACCAACAAGAAGAGGGTATTCATTGTTGTAAGCCTGGTCTGGACTGACTAAAGTCAAGATGTGGTAGCCTTAGCCTGTCCCACATGCATCTATTGGAAGCTGAACCTCCACCTCTACATATTCCACATATTCCTTTTGCCCTGCTGCTCCTTCAATATTGAGTTCCCCTTTTATAGAGAATAACTGTCGATGGGAAAGGTAATGGGAGTAAAATGACTGAGTTTGGTGAAGAGATTTTGTGTTGTGGGTTTAGTGTAAGTTGATTGTGCCTGATTTAATGTCTTGTACACAGTTTCTTTTGCACGAGGACAGCATTGGTTGGATTGGTGCATTGCGGCAACATGCAAGTGTCGTCTCCACAGTTATAACAAAACTTCCCAACTTTTATGAGGTGGAGTGGCTGGGGCTGCCAAAGTTGCATTACTGCCTTTAGTTCTTTGGTGGGGCTTCCATATTGGTTTCTCTTCTTTGGAAGGATGAGGGTGCTTAACAGGCACATTTCTCTGAAGTTCAGCTTCCAACTATCTGATCTTTTCTTCCAGTTGCTCTCTAGAATAGACATCTGGTCCTAAAGGAAGCGTGTTGCTGGAGGGCAACACGCCCTCCTGCAATACCAGGACTCGTGAAATGAGTCCTGGTATGGACTTTGGTTGAGCTTACCCCCATATGTCTCTTTCTCCTCATTTCCTTTAAATGGCTTGGCTCTCTTGTTCAAATGTTCTTATTTTGAACAGCAGTTCTAAAAACGTCAAAATGGTATGTGGGCTATAATCTGACTCTGTCAGACCCACTGTAGTTATTAAGGACTCTTCCCAACAGCCTCGAAGGAACTGCTTTAATAACTGAGAGTCAAAGTCCTGCGTAGCCACACCGCTGCTTTCTACAACTTCCTTCAGCAGAGTTTGAAGATGACAGAGGTAGTCAGATGTCCTCTCCCCACTGTTCTGATGTGTGTCTAGGAACTGAGTATACAGCTCTTCCCCTCCTGTAACTTTACCATAGTGATGGGTAAATGAGGCGTCATGAAGCGGTTCGACGAATAGCAAAACTGTATCAATACTGTATCGATACTGTGTCACTGAATCCTGACACCTGCTGGAAATTAGAAATCCCTACAGGCAGCGTAGTTGACAGAATGATTTGATGACCTCGTCCAGTGGTCCTGAACCACCGGGCCGTCCAAGAAATAATTAAATATTTCATTAAATATTTTATGCATTATTTGAGTCTGGAGGATCTTTTATTTTGAAAGTCCTTTAATCAGATTCTCTTGGTTACCTCTTAAGCACCAACATTGAGCCACAAGTAGCAAAATGAGCAAAGCACAAATCAGATGTCTTTGGAAAGTTTCTTTGCAAAGGAAAAAGGCCCAGAAGAGACAGGAGAATGGATTTATCTCAATAGGTGATTCCCACAGTCCAAGCTGCTCTGCATGATATAGTGACCGACTCGTCAATGGGGGAATAAAGCCTTCAAACTTCTTCTCCACAGAGACCAAGCACACTGTGCATTAACAACACTTCAGGTGTGATTGTCTTCCATCACTCCCAGATGGGACTGTCTCGTTGAAGAGAAACGAGCTCAGGGCTCCCATTATTATTATTGTGAGTTAATAATTATTATCATCAGACGAAAGTAAAATGTTTGTTTTTGTGGCGCATTTGTATCTAATTTTGAAGGGATGTGTAAACTTTACGATAGCGACCAGAGTCAGAGAGCGTTAGGGCAGTGAGAGGAGATGAGAGGAGTGGAGCTTGTGAGTTTTAGGTCTTGTTCGCTCGGCATGATTTAATAATTGTTGGCCGATTTTCCAAACCTCTGCGACCACAGAGCCGATAAAAGTCCAACAGGTTCGGTCGGTTGGTGTGTCCAGCCACAAAGCAGGAGCAACACACCACAAGAACCGATTCCAGTCACGAACATCCTGATTCCAGAAGAAGATCCAGTAAAACCCCCAACAAACCATATGTGAATTTAGAATAAGCAAACACAGATGACAATGTAGAAGCAGTAGTGATAGTTTGTGGACTTATTTTAAGCCATAAAAGATAAAACAAAAAGAAAAGCTGTTTGATAAATGACGGTGGGAGCAACCCAATTTTCTATACTATGATTTGGAGGTGAGTTATGTTTTTTCGGAATTAACATTTTTCACTGAATAAACATAACCACGTATAATAAACAAATGATAATAAAATGACCATAAAAATGACCTTTACACATTGTAATAAACATTTCCACATATCACCCCCGATGTCCACCGGACTCTCAGTTGCCATATCAGCTGTTTGGGATTACCTCCGTTCTTACGTCATCCCGCTTTCTGATTGGCTACTTGTGACATTCAACAAGCTGCGTTCTGCTCCAGGTCAGAGAAAACCTCACACGCTACAATAATCTGACCAAGGCAATGTTGAATATGCCCGATTTTAGATTGGGCATAGTCAACACACTACCACGGAACACACCACACAATGCAGAAAATTGTAAGATTATCCTAAAGGGAAAATTGGGGCAAAAAAAAAAAACAGGCTTTAGCGGAACACCGACATGTAAAAGCATTATCTGACGGGAAAATGCATCCCATTGACAGATTCGCTTCCTTATAAACACAGTTTGGCAAGGCAGTGTCTTTTCGAAACAGTTCCTGTATCGGTCACGTCACTTGCCGAAATTAATACGCGCACCGACATGGGGTTTTGTCTATGGGCTTGACACATGCGCCGATGCATCGGTGTTGCCGGACCCGTCACTACATTACCATATGCTTCCTCTAATTCTTGAAGTTAAGCACTTGGTGTGGTTTGGGCTCCAATGAAAAGAGCCACATTTAAGTAAGGTATTGAGTATCATATTGCGCTGCTGCCTTTCTGCTAGGCTAATGTCGATTATCACTTCTTTAGCTCGAAGCCGCCATATGCTAAAATCTAAAAAAGGTTTTGAAGAGTTGCCGGAGAAAAGCCGTAGCTCTCTTGGAAGAAGGTGGTGCACTGGTGAGTCATGTTTTACAATATGTTCTACTATGAGTTTTTGGACATCAGCATGCAGAGGGCTGATTGATACAATCTCGTTTGCTGGCTGGGTACAATGTAATGTATGGTTCTCATCATCCGCAACAGCTGGTCTTGAATGGGTGGCTGGCTGGGTTTTGAATGCAGATGCAGGAGTTGATGATACAATGTTTCTTTCTTCATGTTTTCCACAGATACGACTTGCAGCTACTTGACTTATTGTAGCAGGGTCCATTGTGTATGTTAAGGCCAACTCGTGCACTTGTTCCTGAAAACTCTTTGTCATGTTACCAATGGCACATGCAAGAGGTACTATTTCGTGACTGAATGACTCATTTTCATATTTAGGGGAGCAGTAGAAATCAATCTGTTCAACCTCCCATAATGATTCAACAATTGAGTACTCACAGTCCAGCAACAGTCCGGAGTAATATCTTCGCTGAACTGGCACAGAATGGAATCAGGGAGACTGTCAATGAACTGCACTTTGATAATATCATCAAGTGCTAAAAAGACCCTTTTTACATCATCAAATTTAGTTGTAGCTGGGACACCCTGAAGAATTATAGTGCACTCGGGGTCAAAACCATATATTTCACAAAACTCCATTTTTGACTCAGATGTTAACCTGGGAAAATATGGTTTGTTCAACAATATTAGAGACGAGATTAATGCCTTTCAAGTCCCTGTTCAGGTGCCAATTATTCTCTACTACTATGGATTTAACCAATGAATAGAATTTACTCGGGTTCAGATAGCAGTTTACTATCAACCAGTTAGTTTTATTACAAATTACTGGCCTGAAACACATTCAACCTCGTCTTAACTCGGTCATAGAGTTTACAGCGAAAACATCAACAAAACAAAACAACATTCACTCCAAACATGAGTGGATTATATGCATTGTGCTTATTTCACTTAAACACGCTTCTGACTGTGTAGGACAAATTATATTTGTCTCAGTAGCAAGTCCTCTCAATGTGAAAATAAATACAATAAAATTTAGATTGCAAAGAATCCTTTTAGGGTCCTTGGTAAAAAAATATTATAATAAAAGAAGCTGGCAAGCAAAAAAAAAAAAAAAAAATGTTCATATAGAGCTCTATATTTGTGTGATGCATACGAAAAAGATGGATAAAAGAGGTTTTCCTGACTGGGATGGCGACCCATGGCGCCGGGATGGCAGCCGGCGTCCACAGACACGGGAACTTAGCAGCTTCTCTCTCTCCCTCCGCAGGCACACGAACACCTTCCCAAAGTTCCTCTCATCAATATTGGCCACAATAATGCTCTAGCAGAAAAACATATATCAGGCATAAAGAAGTGAGGCATAAAGATATACAGAAGCTGGGCAGAGACTAGTATGTATCAGTTCTGCAGCAGCTCTGAAACTCCGAAGCCCGGGAATCCCTCGAGCAACTGCAATCGGAATGCTGCCATAAAGTAATGCCGTACTTTGCTCTTAAAGGGACACTGCCTATAAAGTAAATGCAATACAGGAAAGCAAATAACACACAATAAACAAATACAGCTGGGTTACATTTTCAATTTTTTAACTAAAACACAGAAGCTGTCTTTACCCAGTCCATTTTCAGATGTATGATGTAATATCAGTGAACGGTAGCTAATAGCACTACCTGCCGTTCATGCTAGCTAATGCTAACCCTAAGAGCTCCTCTTACAGGCCAAACAGCCACGGATCCACCAGCGTCAGCCGTGCTTCGAGATTACATGCACTTTTCCTACCTCTGTGACATTCAGTTAGCTAGTTCAGCTATCCCGGTCCTTCCATCCCTGGTCCCGCCCGCAGAACCACCCTCCGATTGTTCTTCCCTTCTTTCAGATCCAGGGAATATCCCTCGGCCGCCGGCCGTGCTCCTGTTGATTTTCAGCTACCCCTCACTCATCTCCCTACCCCATCATGCCTCCTTCAGCCTCCATCAGCGGAGGCAAAGCTGGAAGTGTTCCATCCTTTCCTCCTTCAAGTCGCGGGTAACCTCTGTTCTCCACCCTGTTCCCTGCTCTGGCTCACAATTGTTGCTGCGGCTCACCGGCTCTACTGCTGAGTGCTGGCCCCCTCCACGATCCGCCATCCTTTTCTCCCCACAATTGACGCTCATCGGCCCTCCTCTGCTCTCGATCGTCTCTCCCAGCTCCTCTCCAGGAGGACGCCGCCATCAGACCACCACGCTCACTTCTGCGTTTCTCAGCTCGCAGCTGGCTTTTCAGCCTCATCAACCGTCAACCTCGCCATGCCCATGGCAGATGAAGACATACTTGCTCCTGACTCGTTCATCTTCTGTTTACGAGATGTCATGGTTAGGGCACCAGTTTATGTGGCCTCCTGTTGCCGGTCAATCTTAACATCTTTAGGGTCGTGATTAGCTCAATTTGTGCGGTTCGCAGAGCCGGGCTTTAAGCTTATCTAAATTTCACCAGCTCCGGTTTCTAATGGCAGTTGTTCTTTTGTCAGCTTCATTTGGTATTCTCCGCCCAGCTGTCGTAGTCCTCTCTCCTCTCCATTCATTGAAATCACTCTAAATTCTGTCAGGAATCCACAACTGACTCAGTTTGTCTCTTGCGCACATTCTGCCTTCCCACCCCAGCTGCCTTCTTGTTTCTCAAACGCAGCACCATTTTTCTTTAAATGTTGAGTTAACCCGTCTCAGAATGCTGAGGGTGCGTCCGTCAATGTGTCTGCGGTTTGGGGCCAAGTTGTGGTTCTGGTCATTATCTGAAGCCGCCCGATGACTCTCTCCAAATCCATCGTTTCACCATAGCCGGCAGATCGTCCCGCACCCGCATATTTTCCAGTCTCTCGTGTCAACTCTGCCTCTTCTAGTCAGCTTTCATACCTGCACATCGATCCGAACTTCGCGAGCGTCCCACTTCCCAGGTCATTCACAGTTCGCCACGTTGCTCGTCCTGACAACTTCCTTTCCTCGTTTTCAATCAGTTCAAACTCATATCATGGTTGCATACATGCAGTGAGTACACAGGGATGCACATTAAAGAGAACCACAACATTTAGAGGAGCTGTCAGTTCAGCTCCTCTAACGTGGGGCATAAAATGAGTCAGCTTTCTTCCGATAAGTGGATGGCCGCACATGTTCATCATGGTTTCTACATATAATTGCTGCTGGAGCTAGTGGCAGTCAACTACAAAGCACTCTTGGAATTGACTATCAGAGAATTTCCTGTTCTCCGACAGTCCAACTGCTAAGCTAAGTCAGGCCGTCACTGGCAATAAGGCATATGACGATTTAACTTCTCCATCATGCGGCTGATTAAAGTAGCAGCATATTGATAAACACAGCTACTTTTTGTTGATTGCAGCTATTCGTTGGTGCCGCATGTATGGTGAACTGACATTTGGCATCCCACCAGAACACCAGCCTTCCGACATGGACTCATTTCAGTCTCACGCACCGCGTTCTATTTTTCCACTTTGGCAAGAAACCTGACTTATTCTGCCCCTCTTTCCGCCTTATCCGCTTTTGACAATGACAATAGTGATAGTGGTAGTATGGGGCCTGGGAAAGTTTCAGATTAGCATCCTGCTTTCAGTTTTGAGGGGTTTACAAGACAGATGAACAGTTCCTATTATTTAAGTGCTCTGCATTCCATTAAGTCACACCTATCTCATTCTGAGCCAAACTTTGTCTCATCACTCTCATTACAAAATGAAAACACATCATGAGCTATAGAAACTTATCCACGCATTAATCTTTAGTCGCATCAATGACTGCAGCAGCGTCTTAATAAAAACCAGGGAGATCCAGCTTGTCACCCCAGACCTAAAGTCCTCTCATCCGCATCACAGCTTAGAAAACAGACTTAAAACACTGTTGGTTCATAAATCTCTCAACAGTCTAGCTCCTCAAACTATTGAAGATCTGTTTTATCAGCCTTCTGGTCCACTCTGGTCTTCCGGTTCTGATCTGCTCTGCCTTCCCAGAACCAAACAAAAGAAGCATTCAGCTTTGTACACCACAAACCCGGGAAAAATTTCTGAAAATATTGTAAAACAGCCGAATAAGAAATCCTTTAAGTCTTGCTTAAAGTGACCACCTGTAGCAGTTTTGTTGCATAATGTATGAATTATGCACCAGCATTTGATGTGTAATGTCAGCACCTGAAAAGGATGTCACCTTTATGTCGTGATTTGGGCCACTTTGGGCTACCCCGCTGCTGAAATGTAATAGATTTCATGACTACTTTTGACGAATTGATGCACAGGCATCGCAATCTTTTAAGCTTCTTCTCATCAAGCCTTCCTCCTTCTCGTCACCATCAACTCTGCTATCCCTGCAAGTCATTCCAACATCCAATCAGCGTTATTTCTCAAGTCCTTCACCTTAGCATGGTATGCCTTAATGAAATTTGGCACAGTTCGGAAATCTTCTCTTCATGACAGGGTCATACCCTTCACTATTCGTTCACTCATCCCACCTTCAGCTTTCTTAATTCGCAATTCAATGGCAACAGTCTCTAGATTCTACTAGTTCATAAAGTACGAACTTCTTGGAGGGAATTTATATTTAACTTAGTACTCTATTTTTTAGGTTCTGGTCTATCTCCTTCTAAAGCACTTTGAACTGCCTTGTTGCTGGAAATGTGCTCTATAAATAAAATTACCTTTCCTTGAGGATCAATGGGGAAAACTGGCATTTACAACCATCACCTAGCATAGTTTATCTCAGCAGCTGTTTGTTCACCACCCCATTGTAGTAATCTATTAGCTTAGAATGCTCAAAGGGACAATGCAAGTCCTGCATCTGTGCCTCTTTCACGCCATACTCAATTTTACTTTTAAGTAAAACACCTAAATGTGTTACTTGTGAGGTCTTCAGCTCTGCCTGGTCCTTAAATTTATTAGAAATCCAAGATTTATGTAAATTTCCCTTGGCCATTCTCAGGCCTGATATTTAGATTAGGTTCAGTCATAACCCAGTTGCTGTCATCAGCAGCATCCTCTTCTGGTGTCATTCCAGACCCTCTCCTCCATTCTCACCACCCTCAGACAATGGGTAAGCATTTATAACAAATCATTGGTGATGGAGTGTTTCAGCAATTCTAATTTCCATTTCTGCTGAGGCGGACAGCCACTGAGCCATACCTAACAAGGCTTGACACAGGCCGCAGGTCCCAGCCACCAAGCGGCACCTAACAAGCCACCGCTTGGTGGCTTGTTAGCCACCAAGTGCCGTCCCCAGGCCGCCCCAGCCTGGGGACTGCAGCCTGCAGGCCCCGGCTGCCGTCGTGTTTAACAAGGCTTAAAACAGCCTGCAGGCCACGGACTGGCCTTGGCCCAGCACCCTCTTTTTGGGGAAGACTACCTTAGCTGCGCCCCAAGCTGATCATCCAAGCTCGTGGCGATTCTCAACATGCATCCCTTCTGCTGGTGTCTGAGCGCCAAAACATTCGGGCCAATAAAACTTTCTAACATTTGTGAGTCTCTACAGACTGAATTAAAGTTTAAGATGTTGTGATCTACAGGAAGGAGATTTATTTATTTTGAAAAGACAACAAGTAAAAGCAAGAAAGAAAATTAAATTGAAACAAATTATTATGCCCAATTGACATGCAATTTTATATTTTCTGTTCGAAAAGGAGGAGATAAAAGATACAAGATCTTATGTTTTCTTTCCCCTCTAATACCCATCAACTTATACACACTTAAATCTCCAAACACCAGATAAAATTTAAGTATTTCCAAGTTACCTGATACTTAAATGTCACATTCTCATCCTTAAATGTACAAATATTTATACATTTTTATTATCATCAATAGCATTTTTGTCCTTTAAAATCTCATCTTATACAGCATATTTCCCAATATGCTCCTTTTCAGTTTCTTAAGATAGGTTATATTTGTACTTTTTCTGAACTCATCATTCAATCAATTCCATAAATCTACTCCATACACTGATAAGCAAAAAATATTTTTTGTTATTCTAATACATTGTTTTTAGATGGCCCATTCATATTTAGACCACTGATGTATTTAAGCATTTCGCAATGAATCAATAAATCACATGAAACAAGGTCAATAATTTCCATGTTTGCTTTTCTTGTATTTCCCTCTCTACCAAAAACTGGATGACCTGAGCAGAGTTCCCCCACTTTCTTCAAATCTAACAAAATTGGTCTCAAACATTTGTGCTGGTTTGTAAAGTAAAAATTTTTGTTTGTGTCTCTATCATTTAAAAAATATTAAGAAATGTTTCCAGAGATCATTAATGGTTCCACCCACCACTTTTACGAAATCAAACAAATTTTGTGTCAATCAACTCGGCTAAGTTTGTGCAGCAAATATTTTTGTTTGTGCAGCTATCATTTTAAAGAGATTAATTAAAATATTCTCCATGGGTCATAAGAGGCCAATAACCCCAATCCCGTTCACCATTGCAAAAATAAATAAATTTGGTGTCAATAAACTTGACTAAGTTTGGCAGCAAAATCTTTTGTTTGTGCCAGTGTCATTGTAAAGATGATGAAAAGAAGTCATTAGAGGTCAACCCCCCGTTCCCTGCTTACATTTCCAAACTAAACAAATAAATAAAATTTAAAAAATTGGAGTCGATCAACTTGGATAAGTTTGTGCTGGTTGGTCAGCACTGAAGCATTTTTAAATGAAATTCACAGTTCCATCAAGAACAGATTTGACCTTTGATGACCTCTGGAGATTTTTTATTATCTTTAAAATTATACTTTTAAAATAAAAACTTTTTGCTGCACAAACATTCCAGCACAAAAGTAGCACAAACGTTTTCCACCAAATTTGTTTGATTTTGTAAAAGTGAGGGGAGTGTTTGATCTTTAAACTTTTATTAATATCTTCCAAGCCTAAGCAGTACAAACAAACATTTTTGCTGCACCAACCAGCACAAATGTAGTCTAATTGACTGACACCAATTATGTATGATTTGAAGAAGGTGAGGGAGCTGATTAACCTTTCATGACCTCTGGAAACATTTCTTAATATCTTTGAAATGATAGCGGCACAAATGGAAATTTTTGCTCACAAACCATCACAAACATTTGAGACCAATTTTGTTAGATTGGAAGAAGGGGGGGAGGATCAACATCACTCTGGTCTTTGACCTACATTTTTACTTTGATATTTTTTTGGAATATTTAAAAAGTCATTTAAAAATGTTATTTAGAAAATAAAGTGTATTAGTATTTCTTAATGTTTTCTGGCATTATTCTGCAATCACCATTAAATTACTTGAAAATGGTCTCAAAACAATCAACACTATCGTTTATCTGAATAACTTCTGGTGCAATTTATCATTCAGCAAAATTTATCATGACACGTTGCTGTTTGCTTTTGGTTCCAAAACAATTGAATCTAAATATCAGAACTGTTATAGTTTTTTGACATCTAAGCCCAAACATTTTTGCCAATTTATGTAACTAGTTTTTGAGTGCAGAATGATTAACTCAACAACCAGAATTGCTAAAATGTTGCTCTCAAGATCAAATTGAATGATACAACCACGCAGGTCAACTCGGTCCCACACACCTGACAGCACATAAACATCCCTCTCAGATTTACGCTGAAGGTCTGGTCCCACTCCTCTAAACTGGTATCTTCGCTGGCCGAGTTCTTGTTAATGCCAGCGTTGTTGCAGGCAATGTGGATTGTTCCCCATTTTGACACAATGGTGTCAACCATCCTTTGCACATCGTCCAACTTGCTGATGTCAGCTGGGATAGGAATGGCATTGATGCCTGGAAAAGGTAAAAAAAAAAAAAAATATATATATATATATATATATATATATATAGATATATATATATATATATATATATATACTATTAAAACCTAACTGCTAGTGGAATAAGTTTTCATTGTTTTTAAATCTATGTGATAGTTCATATTACAAAGAATACATATTACTCCACCACATCCAACAGGAAACAGGTATACAAGTTAGCTTTTAGCATGGTGCCATCTAGTGGCCAGAAGCTGAAAATGGTAACACAATTTATGAATACAAATTTTATTTTCAAAGTGCAATTATCAAGAAAAAGTGTTAATATAAAAGTATACATTTTAAGCTATTTTTTGCTAAAGGTAGAAATCATGACCACATTCTTAAGTGGCTCCAGATAAACCAATTCAGGCCAATCAAGACATTTTCCTGTGCTGAATTTTCCTTTTGAAATGTCATTTTAAAAAATTTCAAGTTTCTTGTACACAAAATGAGTTGTTAACTGTAAGGCGCAGGATTTTATTTCAGTTATTTATGTGGAACAAAAGCAAAAAATCTGGAACGTGGTCAACAATGTCAAGTGCTGAGCTTGAGGTCCAACAGACTTAGAACTGTGGTTCCTCCACTGTCTGTATTTATGTTAATGTCATTGAACACTGAGGAGGCCGTCTCAGAACTGCAGTGAGCACAGAAACCAGATCGGAAGACATCAAAATAGTTGGTTATTGTTAAGTAGCTATTGTTAAAACACATATTTTCAAGAATTTTATTGACGAATGAAATTTTGGAGATTGACCTTTGTTATATATACAATATATATAATACTAACAGGCTTGCAATTTCTCCAAGATTGATTCCATCCTGTTAGTATTAGTCCTCAGCTGGGCTGTGAGTCTAAGCAAGACAAACTTGCGTCTCTGTCCACCAAAACAGTTGGAGTGGTCAGTAGTTCGGCCAAATCCATCACAAACCTGTTGATATGCCAGGTATCCGCAAGCTCCAAGCAGCAGAAATACTGTTATCATGAATAATCCAGGGTGTATCCTGCCAGGTATGTCCCTACAGCACCAAAGGGTTCTCCTGTGCTCAGTCTTGTCGAGAAAATTTGATCAATTACTTTGAGAGACCAGTTAACCAGATCCATAGTTTATAGATTATGGAATAGAAAACATAGAAAAATAGAAAACATCCAGATGTTACTGTCAGGAACATAACATCAATATTATGGCCAGTGACAAAGTCATGAACTAATCGCCCATTTGCTGACATGAGCTTATATTTAGGAGAGCCAGTAGTTTGAGGTCTGCTGCATTTAGTATTTCTGTGAATTATCCATGAAACTTGCATTTGGGGTGCTCTGCAGAGAAGTAACTAGCAAAAAGTGATGGTTAAATTTCTAACTAAAGTCAAGAAACGTCAGCTCAGATGACAAAATTTCTGTTAAATCTGACAGGTGATCATATGGAAATAAACGTGGCTAAATACGACTAAATGTGACTAAATGTAAATAAACATAGCTAAATGTGATAAAATGCATCCAGCTAAATGTTAATAAATTTGGCTAAAAGTGACTGAATGTGAAAAAGTTTTTGACTTATGCAAGACAGTTCCTTTTAGCGACCATGTATCTCACCTTTGAGGAGGAGCTCTTTAACCACTGCCACAGCTTTGGTCTGGTCCATGTCCACCACGGCCACCTTGGCACCAGCTTCACCCAGGGCATGAGCAAACCCCCGGCCAATGCCCTGCCCGCCACCTGTCACATAGGCCACCTTCCCATCCAGACGCATCCGATCCAGGATGAAATGGCCCTTGACGCCTCGAAAGACTTCATCATCCATAATGTCATCCTAATGGACAAGATCTAACACTCAGGCTTATTCAGAGATAACTATGCCAAGAGGAAGGAGTCAGCAAGTTTCAACTGTACCTGAGAGAGCAAATGTGCTGAAGACAGAGAGACACGTCTGATAAGACTGATGCCATCTCTGAGAGGGATGATGACCTTTCAAACACAAAGGGTAACATTAACATTAAAAGGGATTAGGAATCAAGAACCCAAATGTAGCCAGAGAAGTACCTGCTCTACCCGGGGATCATTCGCAATAAACTGGTTGAAATCTCGAAGTGCCAGGCCGTTGCTATCCGTAGTGTCTTTAAGATAGACCCTTGCTTTGAAGAGTGAGTTATCTACACATATAACCCCTTGCAGTCTCAACAAGTTATTGTCCATAATAAACTTGTAGTAACTGATATAATTACTCTTGTCTGCATCAATGAAGACCATGTCGAATTGTTCACCGGTGGCGGCTAATTCCTGAAAAAAAGAAAAGGAACGTGACATAATTACAAAACTTCCAAGTGTGCACTAAAATGTCAGTTAATAACTGACCAGTCTGGTTATGAAAACAAACTGACACAGACAGTGACAGTAAAAGAGGTGAAGAAGTGCAGCCGGTCAATCTGTCAGGTCACCTTCCAGAACATGTCAAACATTTTCTTTGTTTTCAAATAAGATTCTGCTGAATTATGTAAAACATGATTTTTTTTTTTTTTTTTTTTTGTCTCACTGGACTGTCACCGACAAGAACCCAGAGTAATTTTTTCTTATTTAGGAATAACTTATAACTCCACAACTTCTTATTTTATTTTTATTTATTTATTTATTTATTTATTTATTTCCTTCATTTAACCAGGTTAACCCCGTTGAGATCTGGACCTCATTTTCAAGAGGGACTTGGGCAGAAGTCTGCAATACACAGCAACCTGGTTACAGAATAAAACCAATAAATATATATACACAAGTATAAAACAATAGAAAAACAATTTAAAAGCAGTGAGACTGTTTCATAGAATCTTGTTGCCTAGTTTTAAGAACCGCTCAAAATAAATTCAATGAAATAATTCCCAACATCTTGAGTTCAGACTGAAGTTGATTCCACACTGTAAGAGCCAACACACTGTAACACACTGTATGCTTGCTTCCCCTTTTCAGTTCGAACACGTGGAACATGCAGAAGAAAAATGTCATAAGAGCGTAAAGAATGAGAACTAACAAGAGAGCGCTTAAATATGCTGGAGTTAGGCCAAGTAGAGATTTATAAATCAGGACTTTTTTCTCCGTACACTTAAAGGAGCCCATTCAGCTTTTGCATACAACTCACAGTCTGCTACCGGTTATAAACCTTAAAGCACAATGATACATAGTATACAATGAATGAAGTCATTTGGTCGAAGCATTCATATATAAAACATCTCCATAATCTCCATAATAATTGAACTACATTGAATACTGTATTGCCTGTGATAGTGATGAAGAAAAGCAGTACATTATTAAATCATCTGCATAAAAATGATAAAAAGCATTTGACAAATTGTCACACAAGTTATTTATATAGATAGAGAATAAAATTGGACCAAGAACCGAGCCCTGTGGTAAGCCATTTAAAATTGTAAGAGTAGAAGAAGTAAAGCCAGCCAATTGAACTCTCTGGGTTCTGTTTGACAAGTAATCATCTACCCACATGGTAGCTTGATGCGAGAGCCCAATCTTGTGTAGAATTTCAATTAAAAGTGTGTGATTTTACTGTGTCAAATGCCTTTGATAGACCTATAAACAAAGCAACACAATGTTGTCTACTATCAAGAGACTGGGTAAGATCATTAAAAACCTTAAAAGTGGTAGTAAGTGGTAGTATGTTGACTTTAGACTTGGATCTAAAAAATTCTTGAATTGATCTGCAACTAATTTTTCAAAATTTTTTGCTAGGATACATAGTTTAGAGATTGGTCTGGAAATGTTTACCTGCAATAATTCCCCACCCTTGAATAGAGGCACAACAATTTGTGCCTCTATGTGCCACAATTTGTTAGAGATGAGATTTAGATTAAGAATATGAGACAATGGCTCTGCTATAAACTCGGCAGCCAACTTTAGGAAAAAAGGATCCAGATTATCTGGCCCTGCCTACGTTTTTCAGTTCTCTGAGAACCTCATCAGTATAAATAGCGGAAACGTTAAAAGTTGTGGAATCACAATCATTATTCAAAAACAGTTAATCAATATTTACATTTTGGCCAAATGAATTCAAATCATCAGAGAACCTCCAGAAATAAAATGCTCATTAAAATAATTTAAAACTGCTAATTTATCAAACACCATTTTACTTTTGTTCAAACAAAATTTGGAAAGTCACTCAGTGGCACCTGATTACACTGATTTCACTTTTCCAAAATTTTTTTGGATCATTTAAATTTTTTGTCATCTCGGCAAGGAAATAATCTGACTTTGCTTTCTTAACTAATGAGAAACATTTATTCTTGAGTTTCCTAAAACAAAGTCAGCTCTCCTCCCTGTTGTTTTTCTTGCTGGGGAAAATCATGGATTATTTCACCCTTTCACCCAAATTTTATATACAGAAGCATGTTTATTTATTAGTCTTAAAAACTCTTCATGAAAATACTGCCAGCCAAGGTCTACATTATCAAAAATATAGACCCTATTCCAGTTAAAATGTAATAAGTCATGAACAAAAGCTTTCTCATTTAGGCATTTTGGTCAAGATACTTGGCTTAGGTTTTGGTAACTTGAGATTTCTAATTGTACCTACAGCACAATGATCACTAAGGTCATTTGCAAACACTCTTATCCTTGTATATTTATGGGGAGATTTATCATAATTAAGTTAAGGAGTGATGATTTTAGAGGGCATTTGTTATTAAGTCGGGTGGGGTAGTTAATTAACGGGGTGACATTTAAAGAATCACAGATAGTTTTTAAGCTATCTGAAGATGTTGTCAACCAGTCTAGATTTAAATCTCACAAAACAAATTCATTATTATTTAGGTCAGCTAGATGTTTGTACAAATTAGGGTTACTCCAAGCACAGATTTCATTTCTTGCAAACACAATAATTTCTTCAATTTGACAGCAGTTGTATGTATATTCAACTGGAGTGGATGAACCTTTACCACAGATTATGCTGAATCTACACACCAGCCATTGCCTCTAGAGTCCAGAGGTAAAAAGCACAAACCACATTTCAGGGGTCATTTTATCAAGGCTGAAGTTGCTTAATTTCCTAGGTTTTGAAAGCACATGTTTTGCTTTTCTTTGTAAAATGTTGACCTTTCTGCATATTTGTTGGATACCTTTGTAGCCTTCTCATGGTATTTATACATTGCAGCCATAGAATGTGTACCAAAGACAAACACAACCTCTGACTCTAATGGTTTTTGAACCCAAACTTGGATGTCGTACATCTGACTAAAAACGTGAGATCACAAATGTCTTTGCTAGCACAGAGTTAGTGTATTTTAGCTGATGCAATGCAGTGCCATGGGGGTATTCACATTAATATCTTTGCAACGGCAAATCAATACTATGCAACACACTGCCAATGTGCATCCAGATTAACATGTTCATTTATAGATAAATGCTGTTAAAGTTAACAATCAATGTCTTTGATTAAGACAATTTTAGCAAGGAGATACAGGCTAAATAAGACCAGTTCTCTACATATATTCAGGGCTAAATAAGAACATGATCTTTCCCAAAAAATAAAAGTATGTCCATGATATTAGAGAAATACATGGCTCAAAATATAAAGGGAACACTTAACAAACAATGTAACGCAGACACATCTTTGTAGAATCAATGCCACCAGATAGAAACACTTATCGTGAATCAATTTGACCTGCTGCTGTGCAAATGGAACACAGAGGCAATGAGAGGCAAGACAACTCCTACAAAGCGTGATTTAGCAGGTGGTGACTACAGATCATCTCTCTGTTCTTACCCTTTCTTGTTTATCACTGCTTTCACTCATCAAGGGATCATGAGGCATTTTTAACAGCCCACTGAAGTTGCTTAAGTAGTGCATCTTATCCATGATGGAACATCAATGCGAGTAGTGGCGAGAAGATTTGCTGTGTCTCTCAGAACAGGGTCTAAAAGCCCAAAACATGGAATAAGTAATAGGACACTAGCCAGTAAACCTAGATATACTGAGGGGGCCATAAGAGGGCTACAACCCAGCAACAGAACAGCTACCGGCAAGAGAGGTGACGAGATCCACTTCACAAAATGTGAATCTTCTACAGGTCACTGTTCATAAATATTTATATATCAGTGATGTGCGGTCAGAGGAGGTAGAATCTCACCTGTCATCACGGAAAGATAATATATAATGATAAAATAATTAATATTGCTATTTTCACCCTGTGGTTTGTACTATAAAGAACCTATTTTTCATTTAGCTTAACCAAATTTGATTGCTGAATTTTCACATTTTTCCAATCAAATGCTCAGAAGTGCAGCTGGTGAGGCAGCAGTGAGCTGAGCCTCGTGGCAGGGGACTCTCATGATCCCAGACATTGTGACTCCACAACTGCAGAGTAAGAGACAGTAACAGCGAGCTAGCCATACAGTAAAGTCAAATGCAGCGATATATTTATAGTTTTCTCCTCGTACCTTAATGTGTTAGGCCGACTGCAAAAGACTGAATGTTCTGCTCTTCGTGTGAGAAATTGGCTGCGTTCGCACTCCAGCCTGAAGTGAACCAGATCACTTTTTGCTGAGGCTGTATGTGTTCTGCAGTGTGAAAGAGCAACCACTTGAAAGAGTCCCGCATGCGTAGTAGGAGGCACAATAGCGTCAGCGTTCTCTGGTAGCCTGTCAGAAAGCATGGATTAGTGTATATCTCAGCTAACGTTCTGGACGAAAGGCGGGTTTGAGATAAATGGGACAACCATGTAAACATACTCACACTTAGGGAGAATTTAGAAAGACCAATTAACCTAACAGTTATGTTTTTGGACTGTGGGAGGAAGCTGGAGTACCTGGAGAGTAACACCACACACTGCAAGATCAAACCCATTATACCTACAATTTTGGTTGGCTAGTGTGTGGTCTCTGGTGTTGACATTTTTAAAATTGTGTAGTGTGAACTGGGCTTTACACATTTGAAGTTATCTGACCAGAGCAGCAAATTAACAACTTAATAATCATCATAGTCATTCATGGTTGTTTTTCTTGCCACTTGTGCGCATCAGGATGCAGAATAGTGAGATTTGTTGAGTATCAGTGACGTTCAATTCGGCTGAATGTGACCTGAATGTTGGGTTGCATTGAATTGGATACGTATTGGATATGGGTGGCATTCGAAAAGAATTCGACCTGTACTCTTCAAACTGTCATGAAAAGATCTGATACAGGTCGCATTTCGTCAAAAAAATCGGAATTGGGTCACTTCAGGCTGCAATATGAACGCAGTCTTGGAGTGTTTTTGTTTGTCAGCTGCTATTGCAACGAGTCTACACATAGCTGCGTTGATTAAGAGCGAGAAAGAAGTGGTTTTGAGCTGTACCTTAATGGTTTTTCCCTTTGCTGTGGAGCACAGCATGAAATTAATAATATCTACATGATTGATTGAGGTAACGGAATTATTCTATGGCAGCAGCATGGCTATGCATGAGATGTAGAAGAATAGCCTTTTTGCCCTCCAGCATTGTCTGCATGTGCAAAATTTCGTTATGTAAACAACAACATGCAGGGGGTCTATAAATGTAAATATGATTATGATTAAATCAGTGCCTCACCAGCTATTAACCTCACCGCACATCACCTATATATATATATATATATATATATATATATATATATATATATATATATACTGTCCAGGATGAAACAACTAAGATCCATAAATACATCAGGGACAAAGCCTCAACAGACAATGTGCTCAGTGAATGTCTCAGACAACTGGGAACGGAGGTTGAGGTGCCAGAGATACCATCATGGGAGGACAAGCCCCTACATGGGATGAACCACCAGCAAATAACCCAAGTGGCTGATATCAGTAAATCCTACCAATGGCTGGAAAAAGCTGGACTCAAGGACAGCACAGAGGCCCTCATCCTGGCCGCCCAGGAACAGGCCCTAAACACCAGAGCAATAGAGGCCCAGATCTACCACACCAGACAAGACCCAAGGTGTAGGTTGTGCAAGGAGGCCCCTGAGACAGTCCAGCACATAACAGCAGGGTGCAAGATACTGGCAGGGAAAGCGTACATGGAACGACATAACCAAGTGGCGGGCATAGTGTACAGAAACATCTGTGCAGAATATGGACTGGAAACCCCGAGATCAAAGTGGGAAACACCCCCAAAGGTGGTGGAGAACGCCAGAGCTAAGATCCTGTGGGACTTCCAGATCCAGACAGACAGAATGGTAATGGCGAACCAACCAGACATTGTCGTAGTGGATAAACAACAGAGGAAAGCCGTTGTGGTAGATGTAGCAATACCAAGCGATTGCAACATCAGGAAAAAGGAGCACGAGAAACTAGAGAAATATCAGGGCCTCAGGGAGGAACTGGAGAGGGCCTGGAAGGTGAAGACCACAGTGGTGCCTGTGGTCATCGGGGCCCTCGGGGCAGTCACTCCCAAACTGGATCAATGGCTACAACAGATCCCAGGAACAACATCAGACATCTCAGTCCAGAAATGTGCAGTCCTTGGCACAGCCAAGATACTGCGCAGGACCCTCAAGCTCCCAGGCCTCTGGTAGAGGACCCGAGCTCAGAGGATAAGAACCACCCGCGGTGGGGGAGAAGGGAATTTTATATATATATATATATATATATTACTCCATGCATACTGACACGTATATACATATATACACACAAAACACTGGATGCCTCATATTATGCAGAACGGGCTTGGAATGTAGGAATCACCTACCAGGCTAAATCTTTTCTCCTGTCTCTTCACTGGGCCTTTTCCCCTTTATAAAGAAACTTCACAGAGACATCTGTTTCTTACTCATTTTGTGCTTGTGGGCTCAATGTTGGCACACAAGACAGTTAAAGGATTTTCAAAATAAAAGATCCTTCACACTCAGATAAAACATAAAACAGTAATATTTAATTATTTCTTGTGTGGCAGGTGTTCTAACTTTCTGTCCTCCCCATTAATCCATCATACCTTGTGGTAATGTGCATGTGCATATCAATGCTACATCACATACTGCTTATTTAGCAGACTTCTTATCAATTACTACTTATTTTGTCGAAGATGAAGGTAAATTTAATTTATATCTGGCTTTATAACCCCATCCCTGTACTTTTAAATATTTTAGCATAATAACACTCTTTTATTAAACCATGCTAAATGG
Organism: Poeciliopsis turrubarensis; assembly: GCA_010277015.1. Classification (NCBI taxonomy): domain Eukaryota; kingdom Metazoa; phylum Chordata; class Actinopteri; order Cyprinodontiformes; family Poeciliidae; genus Poeciliopsis; species Poeciliopsis turrubarensis. The sequence goes on from VMRN01000344.1 coordinate 40,410, forward strand.
AGCATGTTGGTAGCAATGTTATTTGAGATTGAAGCTGCGTAGTAGTGGCGTAATATTAGTGTATATTAAGCATATCCTATCATTTGAACTGTGCTATCTGCACAGTTCAATGGACACATTGTGACTGTGCTGCATTTGATACAGTCTGTCATACAACGTATTAATGCGGTGATCTGTATTTGTAAAAGTTTGTTTAGTTTATTTTCAACAAGAACCTATTTCCCCTGTCTGATACCGTTTTATTCTTCCAAATGCCTCTGTAATTAAAATACTTTTAAAAAGGTAGGGTATTCTAATTAAAGAATTACTGCAAATAGCTTTTCATTTTAAATGGGTAGGATATGGAAGTAGGAAGTGAGGTTCTTGTGGTTTTGTCATTTGTATAAGTTGTTCTAAAGCTATGCTATGCATAACTCCAGAGCTTCCACTTTAGTCTCATCATTTAAATAATGTCATCCAATGTATTTAACATTAACACAACCCGCTATAGTTTTTGGGTTGTAAACATGACAGTAGCAGTTGTGGATGCATGGCACTGAGAGATAAGACTTAGCTATCTAAGTAATATTTAATTATTTCTTGTGTGGCAGGTGTTCTAACTTCCTGTCCTACCCATTAATCCATCCTACCTTGTGGTAATGTGCATGTGCATATCAATGCTACGTCACATACTGCTTACTGCTTACTTAGCAGTAGGAAAATCTGACAAGGCAGCACTGATAGTCAGAACCAAGTTTTAAAAAATCCCATTTCAAATTACAAATTCAAAAACGCTACAATTAACAAAACGGAAAGGGTATGTCCCAGTTGGAGACCTGAGAATTGGCTAATTGAACGACAGTGCTTTTGAACTGGAAGTTATCATTTGATAACTTCCGGTTATCAACCGGCCCGTTGTTACGATATGTTATAGCGTCCGCCATATTGAAAGTGGCTTATCTGCCAGCAAGATAATACAAGTAAATGGGCCGAACTTCATAAAATGACTCTCTGCAAAGTATTTTAAGTTAATGAATGTCACTGACACAATCTCACACACTATTATATATAGGAATTTAATAAAAAGAAACAAACTAAGGACATTTCAAACTTTTTGATGTGATTATTTATTTGTTTTGGGGCACAATAATTACATTTGGTAGAGCTGATTCTGATAAATTATTTTAATTGATGAACACACACACACACCTTTGCAGTGGTGTATTCATGAACATATTAACACAATTCCATAATTCAATGTGCATAATTCAAGATATGAGTAAAAAACGTAACTTCATTAACATTTCTGGGGATTTTATTGTAAAGACAAACTTTGATAATAGTTGTCAAACTTTAGCTACATATTTTTACTTTAAAACATATTACATTGTAATATGTCAACTGTGTTATAGACAGCAATGTGAACGTAATCTAACAGATTAAATTATTTTTAATTTCTTTACATAAACTGTCATAATACCATAATACTTCAAGTTGAGATATTTCACTTAAAATACACAAAAAGTGAAAGAAAAAAGTGCACAGTACAATACAATTTTTTTTATATTATACTGTCAACACAGAGACAGGCTGGGGTTCAGTCTGCTGTTCCAAGGCCCAGTCAGTTCAGTGACTGGGCCTTCTGAGACATCTGGCTAGCTACAGGTTAAAGTGAGTGATAAAAATGATCTAAGAGTGTAGTAGAAAATACCTCCCTGATTCATTCACATGAAGAAAAAAAATATATCTTCACCATATGGGGGCATTGACTTAGCATCTAAACACAGACATTGTGGAGATGAGCTGCGAAACAGAAGTCTGGAGAAAAACAGCTCCAGTTCTGATCTTTATGGACCTGTCCTGATGAAATCCCTCGGTCTCCACGCTGCTCTCTGGATTAATGTACTTTCAGTCCATTTCAGGTTCGCTGTTACATCAAACAGACTATTTTACTCTACATAAATTGTCTTGCAAACTTCTAGGTAACCAAGACAACAATAAACAAATGGCAAAAGCTCCTGTTACAGGTTTCTCACTGCCTCTCCCTCTTTAGAAAAACAACAGTATAAAAAAAAAGTTAGCTAAGCTAAAAAAAAATAATCAGAGTAGTTAACTGGGCCAATTTAGTTTCAAAGGAAACATTTCTTGGTTGTTTAGAAGCTTGTTTCACCACGGAAATGCACAGTACTAGCCACAAAGTCAAGAAATTCTGCTCGTAAATTTACATTATTATCTTTAATTCTTACCTGTGAATGGTAAAGGCTACTGTAAAACAGTTGAAACTAGTCCACTCCCCACATTCTCTCCACTGCCACTTTCAAGATGACGGTGACTTAAGTAGGACTCAGGGTATATGTATTCATGCCTATTGTCCAATCAGCGATTTCTCAGGTCTCACATTGAGACATACAGCTTCCATTTTGTTAATGTTGTAGCGTTTTTGTAAGTTGTAATTGTACTTCGTTAATGTTGTGTTTTTGTAATTTGTAATTGTGCTTTGTTAACGTTGTTGTGTTTTTGAATTTGTAGAAGGGGTTTGCACCTCTGGGCCACCTTAACTTACCCCATTTGACAAACACTCACAGACCGCCTACCTTCAAGTTGTCCCTGCAACTTGAAGTAGAAAACTTATGGAAAACACATGGATATCAGAAAAGTCCTGAGGTGTGTAAAATTTCACCATTTTAGGGACACATGGAATTTAGAAGCATAATAAAAGAAAAATATACTTGAATTGCATGGACAAAAAGAAACATTTTCTTTCAGCCACTGGCCAGTAAAGTAATTTTATTTTAAATGTTAAGATGCAGTTAGTCAGCGTGGGGTGCAACACTGTTCATCCCCTCTTCACTGGCATTCAGCACAGCCACAGACCTAGATCTGCATGCCTGTGTACTATAATAATAAAACAAAAACTCCGTCATGAACCCCTACAGAATACAATGCAGGAGGAGGGTGCTCCATGTCATGAAAGACTCCACCCATCCTGCACACAGTCTCCTTCCCTCAGATAGGAGACTGAGGAGCATCCAGAGCAAGACCAACAAGCTGAAAATTAGTTTCCTCCCTGCAACTGTCAGACTGCTGAACTCCAGCCACACTTAATTCATTCACACAGTTTTAGAAAGACTGCTTCAGACATCTTTGTTGATGCAGAATGATGGGCTTCAAATTGTTTGGAAAGGTTCTTTAGGTCCAGGTTTATTAGCCATCAACAATTGATTTTCTCAGGTGATCTCTCTCCTCCCCGGCAATATGCTAAAATATTCTTGTTTGCTCTAAAGCAGCCAACTGTTAATACCTCCCCCTTTTTATAAAGGTGGTCATATATGCTAATGAACACTTGGATGCTACTTTTCCTGTTAAGTCCTATGGTAAATAGCCTGTATTTGTGTTGCATTCACTAAGTCCAGAGAACTCCAAAGCTACATTCACTACATTCAGTCATTTACACAGTCTAACAGAGCACTGGCACCACTGGGCCTTCTAATCAACACCAGCAGGCAAGGCAGGTGAAGTGTCTTGCTCAAGGACACTGCTGATTGCGGGACAAACCCCTACCATAATCATCGTATACTTTTCCGATCATATGACCAGTGACAGAAACATTGTTGTGTCCACAAATCATAAAAATCTGGACCACAGGAGTCATCTATATGCAGACCAGTGGGACCCCTTTAAGGTTTGTAGCATTGACATGCTACAGATGTGAGATGTTACTTATATCACACGAGCACCAACTGTCTCTCACCTTAAGGGTCTCTATGGCAGATCCAACCTTGACAGTTATCTTTTTACCATGTGGAGACTTTTCAAAAATAGGCTTAGAGAACTCTTTAAGGTACGGTTCTAGCTCACAAGCCACCAGGCAGCCATCGTCTGGAAGCCCCTCTGCCATGGACAGAGCTCCATAACCAGTGAACATCCCAATCTCCAGGACCCTCTTGGCTTGACTCATGTGGATCAGCATCTTAAGGGTTTGACCTGCCAAAAAGCACACCCAATAATATATCATAATGAAACATATAACAAAGGAAAGCTAATAATAATAAAAGTTGCATATAAATGTCCCACCCTCAACATGGCCAGTGATGCACTCCTTTGGAAGCCGGAACTTAGTCTTGCCCTCCTCAAACACTTGGTCCCAGTTGTGAGACATGGTCTTCCTACCAATAAGTACGCATGACTGTTTTTACATCTTGGGACACTGCTGTGTAAAAATATTCACACCCCTGTGACATTTTAACATTATATCATCTTACAACTACAAATATCAATGTATTTTATGCAATAGACAAACACAAAGCACTGCATCATTTTGAGCTACATGAAAATGTACACATGGTTTTCAGCAAAAAAAAAAAAAAATCTGAAAAATGCATTTGTGTCCAGTCCTCTTTAACACCTCGAAACAAAATCCAGACAAATGAGTTCAGAGTGCCCCTAGAAGGAGGAAACATGGAAGGTGGTCAAAGCTAAAGATTGGTAGAGCTAAATACCAGGGAAATCCTGAAGGAGGTTTTATTAACATAGACAGTCTGAATACAGATGAATGCAAGACTTTTCAGATTGTACTTATAAAAACTTTTGTAAACCATGTACCATTTTGATTGTCTACAACTTAATATGTTTTCATACTATTGTGTTTAATTAAATGTGCTTTTTCACTTGTTTTTGTTGTTTAACTTTTTTGTTCTACCTTTGTGAAACACTTTTTTTTTACATGTGTTTTATGTTAAAAAATGATTTATGTTGGAAATTTACATATTTTCATGTACATATTTGTTATTATTTCATTTTATTTCTTTAATTCATTTAATATTTTGGTCATATTTAATTAGAATTTAACATGTGTCATAAATTTTGTCACTAATGATTTAATTTGTATTTCCTAATCTTTACCACTGAGCTCCTTTAAATCTAGACTAAAGCCTGTTTAGCTGTCTTTATCATAATGGATTAAGAATTTAACAATGGCACTTGACTAAATGCAATGTTTCAATTGTTGATTCTATGCATGGGTTTGTGTTTTTATGATGTAAAGCACTTTGAAATGCCTTGTTGCTGAAATTTTCTATGCAAATAAAATTTGATTGATTGAACCTGGTAGTATTAGATTGTCAACAAATTAGCAATTTCCCCTTCGGATCAATAAAATATAACTTGATTCTGTTTCCATTAAAATACAGAAATGTTTGTGATAATAATGTAGAGAACTATGAAAGAGTTTCAGCAGTATGGACTAGGGACGCTCCGATAAGATTTTTTGCTGCCGATTCCCATCATGTGCCGATCTTTGTTGATCACCAATCCCTGCCGATCACCTGGATTGGCTGTTAATTTTTCGCTTTAGGTATAAATGCTGCTATGTAATCTGACAAAATAGAAAAATTATCTGGTAGTAAATTCATCTGATTTGGACATAAATATGCAAAATATTTGCAGACACAATGCAGCAGCTATTCAGTCAAAAGGACAACTGAAAAACCTACAATGAATGAAACAATACATATTTAACAGTAAGCTTCTCTGTACCATAAATTATACATGAGTCAAATAAATCTCACAACACTGTCTATATCAAATAAGAAAGAAATACTAATTCACAGTCAAATGCGGGTTGCATCAAAATAAACAATTATGAGTTATTGATTCAAAACTTTCTGACAGCCTGGCTAGCTGATTAATGTTGATTCTGACTGAGCAGAGTAATTCTGCAGAACACAGGGAGGAGGCAGAGGCGATCAATATTTTTTCAGGGATTATCTAGCTCATATTATTATTATTTAAATAAACAAATCTGTTTGTTTATTTAAATTTATGCAGCCTTAAGCAGATGTTTGGCTCGAAAGTTCACTGCGGGTGGAGCAGAAACAAAGCTTTGTCTGTAAAGCGGGAGCAGAACCAGCATCTTACACCATTAGTTCATTGACATAAATTATTTTTCGGGTTACTTGTTTAGCTTTCTGACTATTACGCTCTTCCAGGTGAGTATTGGTAGCTGTGTGCTCCTTTACTTGCTATCAGATCACTCCGGATGTCCCTTTTTTCCTGTAGCCAAACTCCCTCAAGTGTTTCTTTTTTTTTTTTTAATGTCATATTATATTCGTTGTGTTGATGCATTTTGACTTGCTTCACCTCCGAGTTATTTCTTCAGCGGAACACGCAAACTTCCCCATTCACTTTTAGAGCATTATAGTTCCTTGCCACATCACCTGGGATTTGTTGCTGTGCACTTGCGCAGTGTGAAGGAAAGAGGAGATAAGGTGTATGGGCAGACTGCGAAGTGAGATGCAGATGATCGGCAACAAGAGACAGTGATCAGCGATCACACACTTTTTCACGGAAAGAAATCGGCCGATTATGATCGGTGGCCAATCGATCAGCACACCTCTAGTATGAACCCTTCTACAGGGGACTGCATTTCACACAGTAAAACAGTTTTATTATCAGATGAGTTAGAGGAGAGAAAAAAAAACAAAGTCATACTTATACAGCTCTGCCAGAGGTTCGCTCTCTTTGGTGGCAATTTTCTCCAGGTAGTTGTCTAGTCCACTGGCAATGTCGAGAGCCTTCTGCAGGTGGCTTTTCAGTTCCTCTGGAACGGTGGCACATGCTGAGGCTATACCCTTGGCCTTTGCCAACAGATCCACTATGACTTCCATGGGGGTGTCAGGAACTGGAACACAAGCGAATTGACAATTCAATTCAATTCAATTTTTATTTATAGTCCTCTGGCAGGTTGACGGTAAAAATACAAATCAATTAACATATAAAACATAATTTACAAAAAAAATGCATTGTTATGCAAGTTACAGAAATTAAATATTAGAACGAGATCGTTAATGTAAAAAAAAGTCACACCCATGTAGATAAACGCAAAGCAAGACATACTAATTTAAAACAAAAGCATTGTGATCATTTAAAAAGTTTAAATGATCGCAATGCTTTTGAAGTATAAACATCTACTTAAGTGATATAAATACTAGGGTGATTAGTGAGTCTAAACACATACTCATCAGTACAATAACCAAAAATATTTAAATGCAAATGTAAATATTGCATTAAAAGTGATCACCCAAGTTTATGGTGAGTATGCAACTGTTATTGATGTTTTATTCATGTTAAGAAGCCCCCTGGAATGAGACAGAAGGTTTCTACTTGAACACAGCCTGGATTCTCTCTGGACTCAGTAACAAACTGTGACCACTCTCTCGTTATCTCCTTTAACCACTCTAACTTATCGGTACAAAAAAAGTTGAGTAACGAACTTACCTTTGTCAGACAGCATATTTACCGTTTATGGGCGGGACGTCGGTTTCTGCAGTTGACAACAACGGAGGGTTTACGTGCTGCTTGAGGTCCAGAGGTTTCGGTTATATCATGTAACTCACAGAGGGGAGGAGGAGTTGCCTCTGTTACTCAACACGTGAACAGCGCCATTATCTAACTCCGCTTGGCACGTGACGGTTGAGCTCGTGTAAGATATTCAGTTTTCTCCTCCGGGGCTGGGCGACGAAATCCGAAACCCTCAAGAGTCTCACATGCTTTTGTAACAATTCGATTATATTATTTAAGCATATTCGAAGAAAAGCTTAAAGCTTAAAGAGCAAGCACAACGGTAAAAGAGGTAAAAGAGGTAAAAGAGTAATATACAAAACAAGAGCTGCCAAAAATTTGGTGCACATCTTCCCCTTCTATCTCTGCCCTTACTCCTGTCTGGCAACTGTTGAAAGAAAAAAAAAAACACTATTTCCATAAAGAAAACGTTAAAAATGCAAGTTTTGTATGTCAGTGATGAGCGCTCAGGGAGCCAGAGTCTCACCTGGCCTCATGTAAGAATAATATATCATAAGATAATTTATGTTGGTACTTTCAACCTGTGGTTTGTACAATAAAGTATTTATGTTTCATTTAGCTTAACCCATTTTGCTTATGTTTTCTTGTAAATGCTGAATTTTCACAATTTCCCATTCAAATGCTTGGAAGTGCATCTGGTGAGGCAGCAGTGAGCTGAGCCTCACCTTGGATTGCACAACCCCTCTAACTGTGCTGGCTGCCATTTGATGAGAGCATGATCCTCCTCTCTGTATGTATTTAATAAAATGGTTAAAGGCATTAAATATATTAACTGATTTTCCAACAATTTATCTTATGTATATAATGTGTAATGTTTTTTGTCACCAACTATGTGTGCAAAGTGTTTCATGTGCTGAGAGCCATCACAAAACCAGTGGTGGGAAGTAACAAAGTACAATTAAATTACTTCTTTACTGTAGGCTACTTCTGTGCTTTACTTAAGTAGATTTAATGATGGACACTTTCAACCTTTACTCTACTACATTTTACAGTAAGTATCTGTACTTTATAATTCACTACATATTTACAAAATCGTCGGGTTACTCGTTACATCCAAGTGGATATGCGCTTTTTTGTTGTTAAAAAAAAATGTGAAGTTCAGGGACTTGACTTAGCGCTGTAAAATCCAAGCAATAACGTGACATTAATTCGGTGTGTCTGTTGTCACCTATCGCCTTCCCCATGCACAATGTTCTTCCCTGAGCGGGAGATGACATCTGCCTAATTGTCAGTCAGTAATTGGTGGGTTTCAGATCGTAGCACTGACTCACCCAATGCAGATGGAGGGCCGGAAGTAAAAGTAGCCCATTTATTTCTGTTGATCCAGCATCAAAATGTCTAAAGTCTGTGCCCTGTATGGCTGTTCCAACCATTCTAGTAGAGAGAAAGATAAACGTTACGTTCGTGGTCGGTCACAAGGGAGTTAATTTAAAAAAAAGAAAAAAGAGAAAAGTGGATCAACAATCTACAGCTAAAAACAGGAGGTGCGGAAACTAACAATGCCAGAGTTTACAGGGCCACTTTCTAACAGGTAACGAACCACTGTTTAAATTGCATTTTCAGATATTTTATTGGACAGTTACTTAGAAAGCCACGCCTTCATGAGTAAGGTAAGATATATTATTTTTATCCCCTAGCATGGTTGTCCCTCACATGCTCTGTGTCTGGCCATGAAGTATATTCGTGTCCAGACACGGACATGGGTCTCTGTAGATCGGAGTGAATCGTTGACCTATAGCAATTCGGTCCAGCGTCCGACAGCGACTTAACATTAACGTATTACTTCTGGGTTTACAGAAGCTAAATAAATTATTTACCAGCAGATCCAAGCTCATAGAAATAACATGGGTTAGTTTGTCGTTATCTTAGACTAATTACTTAATAGCATAATTCAATACTCACCTGGTGTTATGGATTAACAGGTGGCGGAAGCTGGGAAAGACAGATGTCTCATTCTCACATTTAGCTAACACAGACCTAACATTGGACTTAATTTACTTGTTGCAAAATATTGTTTTTAACAATATCTTGCATTGTTTCAAATGAGCTTCACATAGAACTGTGGATTAAATATAATTTAATTGTAGTAGTTAATTATTTTTTTGTCTTTCATACTGCTGTTAATTGATATGTATTACTGGATTGGACAGAGTCGCTGTGTGATGCATTGAGTTATGTCAAGAAAACCACTCAATTAATTTTATCTTAAATATGCTGTAGGAGCCGTTGTTTGATGACTGTTATACGTATCAGCACGTTTTACAAACAAAGAAGATGAAGGGGTGGTAGTGTGTGGTGGGTGGTGGAAAGCAGAAGACGCCATGGATGGAGGTCCTTTTGAGCTGGGACTTGTACGATGATTGGACATGACGTGTCTTGAACCAGCATTGATTGGTCGACGGTGATGTGCAGGATGTACTGGTTGGATAATGCAGGTGTGACTAGGTAGAGTATTCCAGTTTGAATTTGTGCCTGGGCTTCATTTCCCCGCAGCACTGATTGGCCAAGCAATGTCACGTGATCCTTTGAAGCAAGTGATGGCCAAGCGGGGCGTGTCATCACGACTTTACACAAGTGTATCTTTACCTCTGCGGCAGAGGCTCTGCCGAACTCCTGAGACCGACTCATCGAACCCAGATTAAGAACCACTCCCCTATACTCAGACCCGTTGCCATGGCAACTGATAGACAATAGCTCAATAAGCAGATGAAGCAGAGATTACGTTCAAGCCTATGAGAAGGAATCAATCCCAAACTACTAACATTTCTTATACAAAAATGTACGCAAAAACATCAAAACAGAACATTCAGTCTGTTACAATGTGCTGTCAGGCTTGATCTGTATGTTGTCATTATTAATATATTTTAACTTGGAACACAGCAGTGGTTGATTAGCTGATTTAAGCACCTGTTCTACTGGTGTTCCACATTATTAAGCAGGCCACAGGTTTCAAGCAATATTGGAAAGAGGTACTTTTACAAGAGTACATTCTTGTCTGTGTATTTGTACTTTAACTTAAGCAATTTTTTTGAGTACTTTCTCCACTACTGCACAAACTGCAGAGAACAGATTCGAGGTGAGGCAGGCAGTTTTCTTGCCTCACAGTAGGGGATGCTCATGATCCCAAACATCGGTGTTGTGACTCCACATCTTCAGAGTAAGAGACAGCGAGGTAGCCATACAGCACGACAAGTGTAGCAATATATTTATTATTTTCTCCTCTTTTCCGACTAGGGGTATAACGATACAATAATCTGCCGATACAATATTCTGATCAAGATACAATATGTATCACAATATTTGGCAAACAATACAATTCAATGCACTTTTATGATTTTCTGAAAGATTTTACAATTTTAATGACATTTTGTGTTCCATAGACTTGGATTTAATTAACTGAAAACTGATTAAAGCATTAACTACACAAAGTCTGACTGATTGGACAGAATATAACAGTCTACAGCTGGACAAAATGAATCAAAGATGCAGTGAGAAAATTAGTTGCTGCCATTTTATTCATGCGGATTTCACATAAAACGATAAGTTTCAACAGTGATCCAGGAGCTGAGTGGGGAGATTTTCAGCCTTTGCAAATGATTGCACTTATGTTTTTCTTATGGACATACTGTGGTTGCATTTTGGAGGAAAAAAAGTTTTTTGGAATACAGGGAAAAGGCTTTTCTACCTTGACCCCTGGAGTAAGCAATGGCTGTAAGCTGTGTAGCCATGGTTGTAAGCTGTTTACTACTAGCTGCTGGGGGAGTGGCTCCGCCTCACCCTGTTGGGATTGACTCTTTGCAGCTGCGCAGCAACATCATTCCCCTGCTTAGATCTCTGAGTACCTCTCAAACTGCCAGAGTCTCATCGTTCTCTCAGACTCCAATACTCTTTGTATCAGTTGGTCACAAAGCAAGGCATTTATTTACAGGCGAGCTAGTGGTGCCCATCTGCAGTAGTCATCAGATGAGAGGCAGTGTTCACCCTGGACAGGTCAACACAGGGCCCTGAAAGCTAACAATGAATAAAATGTCTGAAAGACAAATGGTAGATTAATAAGGGGAATAAATTCTGTCCAACTATTTTCAAATTAAATCATGTTTATTAAGCACTTAGTGATGGTAACACCCCATTTTTTGCTGTTAAAACTGTAGTCAGCTGCTCAGTGTAAAAAGAAGTTACTTACTACTAAGTAAGTAACTTACTTACTTACTTACTTATGATGTTCTAGTCCGAGTTAGACCACAACACAACAATACAAGAACTGGATGGTAATGAAATGTGGGTCATGAAAGGAGACTGAAGGCAGGAAGCCTGCTAACTGTTGCCAACTGGTGGTAAGTTTGCTTCGAAATGCTAATTATTTTTTTTGTTTAATTATAAACAGTGCAGTACATATATGAACAAACTTAAATTGGTTACAAAAATAGTTATTTTATCATTTTTATTGTGATTTTTATGATTATTGTTATTATTACAATCATTCAACTTCATGTTATAACTGCATGGATGCTTTGTTTGTTGCAACTTAATATAGTGTTCTTCATAAACTTAACCTGGTTTTAATTAAGCTCAGTGTGCCAAAGTGACTTTGATATTGTGAGGCTGTAGTTATAACTTGTTCATTATTGTTTTATGTTCAGCATATTTTTGCAGTCTAAACAAATGAAGATGAAAGAGGATGCCAGGGGTCAGGCATTAGAAAACCTAAAAACTTTCCTGTCTCAGAAGAGGACTGGCTCCACCAGATCACCAACCAGTTCTGAGAATGAACCTCCACATCGTCTTCATGGTGGAAGTTTTTTTTGTTTGTTTTACACTAAGAAGCTGGTCACAGTTTTAGCAACAGTCAAAACTTGTATGTTACCATAATTTAGTGCTTAATAAACATGATTTGATTTAAAAATAATTGAACAGAATTTATTCCCCTTGTTAATCTACCATTTCTCTTTTAGACATTTTATTCATTGTTAGCTTTCAACAATGAAAGCTAACAAATCACCTTCGAGTTGATTTTTTTGTCAGCTCGAAGGTGTTCATGTTCCATGTGAGGCCCTGCTCAATGTGGATCCCCAGGAAACGGAAATCAGTTACCCTCTCCACACATTTTGCCCCAATGATTAGTGGTGTAATGTCCGTTTTTTCCTTCATAATAGACATAATCTATTATGAGTTCTTTCGCCTTTGAGTTGTTGAGGGGCAGATTGTTCTCCCTGCACCACACAGCAGCCGCTCCACTTCACCCCTGTAGGCCGACTCATTGCCACCTGAGATGAGCCCCACCATTGTGGTGTCGTCAGCAAACTTGATGATGCTATTACTGTGGTGGACAGAAGTGCAATCGTATGTGTACAGACAATAGAGCAGTGGACTCAACACACAGCCCTGTGGAGAGCCAGTACGTAGGCTGAGGGCAGTGGATGTATGTTTTCCCACCCTAACTGTATTGTCGGTTGGTCAGGAAACTCATAATCCACATATGGATTATGAAAAGCAGAACTGTAGTCCACAGAGAGCATCTGCACAGAGCTCCCCTTGTTGCTCCAGATGCAAACAAAATAGTGATTTTAAATTCTAGTTACCCATTTTTCATTGCACGTGTATTAATGCATAAGATCTCATAGTATGGGATATCAATGATTCTAAGAAAGGTGAGTAATACACAAAGACGTCATGGTTTAAAATCATGCCTCGCAAGGAAGTTTCCCCTGCTTACACATCCAGGCCCATCTTAATGACCATTTGGATGACCCAAAGAAGTAATAGGAGAGGTGGTCAGATGAGACCAAAATAGAACTTTTTGGTCTTAATTCCACTCATCATTCTTCTACTGGAGGACGAAGAATGACGAGTACCATCCCAAAAACACCATCCCTACTGTGAAGCGTGGTGGAAGCGTCATGCTTTGGGGGTGTTTTTTCTGCACATGGGACAGGATGACTGCGCTCCATTGACCAGGAGAATGTATTGTTAGATCTTGGGGAACGACCTCCTTCCTCTCCTTTCTGAGAAATCAGCTACACGTGAGGAGCTAGTCAATGACCTGAAGAGAGCTGGTACCACTGTTTCTGATGTTACTGTGCACTAAGACATCATGGTTTAAGCCAGTCTCCAGACCTAAACCCCATAGAAAATCTTTGGAAGGAGCACAAACTCCGTGTTTCTCAGTGACAGCCCAGAAATCTTGTTGATCGAGAGAACAACCTAGATCTTAGTTGGACCTAAGAGGAGAAGCAAGCAAAAATCCCTGCTGCAATGTGTGCAAACCTAGTGGAAAAACTACAGGAAACGATTGCCCTCTGTAATTACAAACAAACAATATTAATATTAAATATCAACATAGATTTTCACTGGTGTCCAAATACTTATTTGCAGCAGTAACACACAAATAAATTACTTAAAACTTTATATATTATGATTTCCGGATTCTTTTTTAGATAATGTCTTAAAAAGTATAATAGTGGACATGCACCTACGATAAAAAAATAAATAAATAAAATTCAGAACCGTCCATGATTTCTAAGTGGGAGAAGTTGCCACTTAAAAATAAGAAACTTATTTTTCTTCACTATAAGTTTCATTCTTATTTTTTTAATAAAAACAATTCTTCATCTACTGTCTCCGTCCATCTGCATTTGAGTCCTCATACCAACACAACCTGACAGTAAAGTTATCAGTTAACCATACCCTACTTTCAAGGTAAATTAACAGAAATTGGTTTAAAGCAGGTTAAGAAGCACAGGTGTGAATGCAGTCTTAGGTGTAGCTTTGTCTTGGGTAGGTATATCTTCGTTACCTTCTCTGTCAGACCTTTTTACAGCAAAACTGAATATGTTTCTGACAAAAGATATGCATTCACGACTCTAGAATGCAGAGGGTGCCTTTATGTTGGATTAACCAATGATGGTTCTACAAGCTGTCCCTCAACTATTTATTTATGATTTATAGTCTTAGTTAATTAGTGGGTGGGTTCATTGTATTGGAACCATTGTCAGTTTGCCTGGAGGCAGAAGAGGTTCACACAGTGTGATAATTCCTGTCTTTGAATAGCTCTTATTGAACATATTTCAAGTTTTAATCCCACCACAACTGCAATAAAATGGTAAATGTTTTTGAATATTACACCACATGTGCAGCAGTAGAGGGATTATCAATCTTGTGCAGTGTTAAAAATATTCACAAATTTCAGGTTCAAGATGCACTTACTGTTCCCTCTCATTGTTTCTGCTCAGGAAGAGACCTTCCTGTGCATGGCAACTGATTTTTAATCATCCTTTCTGATTGAACTACAATGCTTTGTAACAGTATTGACAAACCCCTTGAACCTTTATCACTTTACAACTTCAATCGCTCACAGTACTGCCACTTTTTGAATGTTTCTAGTTAGCAGTGGGAGAAGGCAGAAAAGCTAATTTTTTTCACATATTATATCTAATATTATACTTCCATGATTTAGTAAGAGCATCAACAAATACACAAAAAAATGATAAAAGTTACCTACTGATCTTGTTTCGGTGGCAAAGTTCAGGGGTCACAAAAACCCCTGAACTTTGCTAATATTGGAGATTACAGACAAGGTTGTCAGGGGAGTAAAAGCAGCTTAAACATGAAGCACTCAAACAAACTCTATTGATGCTTCTTTGAAAAAACATCAAACAAATGCAGCTGTCTCAACGGAGGTAGGAATTTTCCCTGAAGTCATTCGTGTTTTTGCAGTTACCCTTAAACATTACTAGGAAGAATAGTTGCAGGAACTTTCACAGACTATCATATTACTGATATAGTTGCAGAACAACTTTTTGACAACGACATGGCTATTTTATATTTTAAGGCAGAAACAAATCTCTACTACAAATAGTTTTTCATGTAAATAGAAATGTCATTTTTCAATTTTTTAGTGAAATCTTTCAATAATTAACAGAATATGCCGGTGTCAAAAAAAGTCACATTTTCAGTTTGCAAAAGCAGGTCTTATCTCACAATTATACAAAACACATGTATTGGCATGTGATGGAAATTAATAGAAACTCCTCCCTTGTCTGAGCGGCGTCCCCTAAAAACTGTTCTGTATATAAAGCCTCTCTCGGAAGGATCTTCACAAAAACTATTACAAGCTCTTCCCCTGTTAACAACTTGAGGTTTAAGAAAAAAATGGGAAAAGTTCATGAGGGGAACAGTGATGTCGAAGGCAAGAAGACTGAGTTTAGTTTAGTGCGGGTCAAAAGTACATGGAAGAGCAAACTGGGGAAGAAGATCAATAAGGATGCAGTTGACTGTGTCTCAACCGCAAAAATGTAAGTATGCGTGTTTGTGTGTTTCATACACACATAATTGAAGCTAAGATATTTTTACTGCTTTGTTGTTTTTTTTTTAGTATGTTGTGTTTGTGCAAAGATTTGCTTCCTTGGGTCAAGAACTACTTAAACCTTTGTTAAATAATTGTCATTGTTATGTTACTTAATTTTAAAAATACGATTTTATAAGCGGTTTATTGTCTGGTGTTTATGAAACTCTGTTAGATAAGTATTCACACATTAGAAATATTTGAGACTTGCCAACATCTGCTGGATGTGGAATCTGTCAAAAAGAAAAGTCTGTTTTATGCAAAATAGAGGTAAAATAATTCAATAAAAAAGGTCATATAAAATTAGAGGGGAAGTTTAGTTCATTTGCATGATTGACAATTGCAATTTTTACTGGACAAAACAGGTGATAGGAGATATTACTTGTTTGCAACATAGTCTCGAGGACTTTAAATACATCCATCCATTTTCTGTCACCCTTCTCCCTAACGGGGTCGGGAGTTGCTGGTGCCTATCTCCAGCTGCGTTCCGGGCGAGAGGCGGGGTGCACCCTGGACAGGTCGCCAGTCTGTCGCAGGGCAACACAGAGAGACAAACAGGACAAACAACCACACACACACGCACACACACGCACACACACACACTCACACTCACACTCACACCTAGGGAGAATTTGGGAAGGCCAATTAATCTAACAGTCATGTTTTTGGACTGTGGGAGGAAGCCGGAGAACCCGGAGAGAACCCACGCTTGCACAGGGAGAACATGCAAACTCCATGCAGAAAGACCCCGGGCCGCTGTTGCCTTGCGCTGTTGCTGCAAGGCAACAGCGCTACCCACTGCGCCACTGTGCAGCCCACTTTAAATAGATCAACATCATAAATCAACTTGTAATCAGGAGGCTGCTCAAAAACTGTGGCTTACCCAGCATGAGGAAGTTTTATTGGATTTGGATGACTATTATTTATTTATATCCCTTTATATTAGAGGTAATTGTTTGTTTCTGCAGAAGGATTTAAAACTACAAAATAAAGATGTATCTGCATAAAATACCATGTCAAACATACTACAGCAGAACGTATGGATGTTGGTTAGCAAAAGATTGTTGTTTTTTTGTATCAAAAAATATATTTATTCAAGTAAATCAAGTGATTACTTGAATAAACATATTTGACCATTCAAAATAAGTTGAATGTAGTGTTTGAGTTAGCTAATTCTTTTCCTGCACAGCAGAACTACTATTCTGTTACATATCCCACAGTCTGATGTCACCAAATGCTTTATTTTAGTTTCCTTTTTGGCAAACTTCTTACATAAGGCACAGTCTTCACACTCTACTCTAGATACTAACAGTATCTAGTATGCCACCTGCTTTTGCATGGTGGGATTATGCAAATTGTTTTTGGAATAATCTAGCAACAAATCATACCAATGAGTCAAAACAGAAATAAAGATGGCACTCTTTCAGGAAAATATCATAAAAACTAACAAGTTGGTCTGTTGTCTTAGATATAAAGGTGTTCCAGAAAACTAGCTCAACCTGTCACCGTGCTCCCAGGTCAGAGATACTTTGACAGTGCTAACTAGGACTCAGTTCGCTGGGTTTGGGTGTCCTATCAGGCCTTTTTGGCCTGTTGGACTCCGGAAGCAGCTGATGTGTACTGGCGGGCAAAGCGGCATGTGGCTCGGGTGGTTGCTCAGACAAAAACTCGGGCATGGGAGGAGTTCGGAAACAACACATCTACAAAAAAATTCAAAATTTCCCAACTTTTGGAGATTTTGGGACATGACTTTTTATAGGATTTAATCTCCATTGTTGTGTATTTAAAGTTTTCCCTAATTTTCGCAGTTGACTTGGAACTATTTATAATGTTCTCAGGATTTATTCCATATTCCGATAAGCGAACATCTGCAGCATCTCAGATAGGTTGATTAACAACTTTTTCAAGTTGTTATTCATTATTTGTCCATACAGAAATTTCCTTCTGACTCCTTTTGGTTTCAGCCGACCTTCCTTAAGCACGAAAACTTTCTTTCAGTGTCAAAGTGACCGGAAACCCTGCCATAGCCCTTTTCCTGCCTAGAACTGTACAACACAATTGTCTTCCAACATAACCCCCCATTCCACTTTCAAGTAAAATCCTAACCAACTTAGTAGTGATTTTATTTTTATTACACCAAGTTCCATAGGCATTACTTCTTAATA
>VMRN01000345.1:1019-12834 GCA_010277015.1 Poeciliopsis turrubarensis
CTTTCTCAGAGGGTCAGGGCTTTCTCAGAGGGTCAGGGCTTTCTCAGGGGGTCAGGGCTTTCTCTGAGGGTCAGGGCTTTCTCTGTCGTGGGCCTAAGTTATGGAATGACCTGCCTGTGCAGATTGAGGCCCCTTCACTGTCCATTTTAAAGCTCGTCTTAAAACACATCTGTTTACTGGGCTTTCAGCTCCAGCGAGATCCAGTTTCACATTGTTTGTTTGTTTTAAACTGTAAGAGTTTCTGTTTGTTTTTATTGTGTACAGCACTTTGTATCAGCTGTGGTTGTTTTAAAGTGCTTTATAAATAAAGTTGGTAAAAAAGAAAGGATCTGCTAGAAGCAGCCAAAGGTACTGGATTGTTGACCAACTGGGTCAGAACCAGTACCGCAGGTAAGAACAAAAAAGTAAAGGTTCTGACATCATCAACCTGCAGTTTTTGGTAGTGAACACATATTTAATATTACAAGGCAGCTATTATGCTTTTATTATGTTAAGAGTAGTCTTTTCTCATAGTGACATGCATGAATTACATTTTTGTTTTTTTCTGCAGTTCCATGTTAAAGTTTAATGCAGCTCTGTTTTTCTCAATGGACCGTCTTCATCTCCACTGTAAGTACAGCAACCCAGGCAGATGTTCTTTGATTGTATGTCTCACAATTTTGTAATTTATCATTGCTAATTAAACTCTGAAAGCTGTGTGACTTTGTTAATATTCTGTCCTAAAGTGCGATTAGATGTGCCCTTTTTTTTTTTTTGAGCACCTGCCCCTTTAGTGGTCTCTGCACGGCCCTGGTGTAAAGAATGGCGGCAACAGATCGCTGTAGGAGGAAATTTAGGTAAGCTGGAGCCAGCAGAGTTTTAGAAATCAAGATCATCAAGTGATTGTATCTCCGTACGCTTAAAGGAAACCATAAGATCATGCTATGTTTGTTTCTAAAACCAGGTTGTACATTGGATCGCAGGATCGTGAAGGCTGCCGTACAACTGATGCTGATGAACATTTCCAGAAACACAAGAGAGGCAGGTGGCTCAAAAACCAAGACACAGCTTCACCAAACGCTGCCAGTGCCCTAACACCAGAAATCAAAGTTAAGCTATATGTTAGCAAGGAATCAGCTGCTGGGTTTCCTCAACAGACCACTGAACCCTCTTTGCTGTCGTGCTGCTTCTTTGTTTCTTCGTTCAGCTGATCGGCCCACTGTGACATCACAGTTCATGCAGAAAAACATTCTGCAAGAGCTGAACCTCTTTTTTTTCTATTGAAGCACGCGAAACATTGGAAAACATCTTCTGGAACCAGATCAGGTTTCAAACCATGTTGCTGAAAAGACCTGTAGCTGAATAGAGCTGCTGAAATGCATGAAGCTTTCTATGATCATTTAAATATTCTGAAAGGCTCCTATTCTACTCTAATTGCATTTTCTTTCCTGTGGTGATGCCGATTTTCTGCCATGAGCTCTGCAGACTGAACAGATGTCATGTTTCAGTGAATCAGGAAGGATGCAACTGTACCTGCTGCTGCAGGTCTTTGTTCTCCATCCTCTCCTGCTGTTGCTAAGCAACATGGACCACAGGGGAGTGGTAGTAAGAAACAAATGTTGCTGCGCATGCCTGACATCCATGTGATGCACCATGCTTGTAGATACTAAGTAAATACTGTCAATTTGTCATGATGGGTTCCATGGGATCGTCTGCACACTGAAGAGCAGCAAAGGAAGATGGTGAGTTTGAGGAAATCGGAAAACAGGAACTTCAGAGAAATTAGACCGATGTTACTTCATTTGCAGGTTACGTCCACCAAGAGGAGAAACTGTGGGTTTAGGGGTTTCGGTTCGTTTGTGGGTGTCCTTTAGGTGATACAGAGTGAGGTTTCGACTGCGTAAGTGCAGGGTTGACGATGTGGAGGTGCGGTGGAGAGTGGACAGGTAAGTTCAGGCGTGGAGGAGAACAGAGGAGCAAGCCGACTGCCAGCCGGGAAATCCAAGAACGGTTTATGGTTGAACTGTAGAGACGAAGAAGGGTCCCAGGCAACCAGTGGGTAACGCTCCGCGGCGTCACGAGGGAGGGAATCCGAAGCCAGGTCAGGGTTTCACCTGAGAGAAAAAGGCAAGAAGAATCGATTACTAGTTGATCTTCTAAGGAGAAAACACAGTGAGCTAACTTAGAGTACCACTACTAGCAAACAATCAGGCGCTGAAGTGCTGGCAGACTTGAGCTCCAGGATCATTGGAGATGCGCTGGCAGAGTCAGCGGGGGGCCACTCATGGGGTGCAGCCTCTGGTGCATGAAGGTGGATGCAGGCAAACAGAAAGAAACCCCCAATACCTCTGATTTTTAATAAAAAAGAAATATAATTGCATTAAAATATGATTCTAAGAGATTTTTGCAATCCCACAAGTTTATTTAAGAGCAAGGAGATATGTCTGCATTACTTCTGTACTGATATAAATTTGCACACATGATGCAGGTGGTTCCCTCTGCTCTGCTTTCATGTTTTTGATGTTTTTTTCATCACTCAGTGCAGGGCAGCTGGAGAACGTTTTCCAGAAGAGCGCAGCTTCAGAAATGTATTCTGCAGCTCCAAATTATTCATATCAGACAGGTGACAAAACTGATGAAAAAATGCAAAAATTCTAAGAAGAAAAAATAAATATGAATGAATTAATCAGATCAATGAAATTAAGAACTTTTCAAATGCAAGTGAAACTCAAAGTGTTGCAGAAAAACAAATCTAACAAGCAAAGCAGAACTGAAACAGTTCAACTCAGCCAGGAAGTCGACAAAAAGTGAGATTCATCTGCAAATAAAGTGAAATACATTTAAATAACAATACATGGGTTTTAAAAACAAGATGACAAGTCAGCCAGAAACCTTGAAAAAAAAGATCACAAGCAGTTGGAAATATTTTTACTGCCATGATTTCACCTCTGGCTCATGCTGTGTGTCCACTCATTTTTTTCAACACATTTACTAAAATGATTTCAAAGCATTAGCAGTTCTCATATTTATGACTGTTTCCATCCATGACCTAAGCTGTGGTGGGAGGGGCTGTGAGCGCACATGACCTTGAGGAGCAGCAAGCGCCGGCGTCGCTGTACATTAGTGTATTAAAGATACTCCATACTCCTTCACCTGCAAGGTACAAACTGGTTCATCTCTTGCCACTGAATTTCTGCAACTCTGGCCTGGGAAACGAGCCAATAAGTTGGGTGTTTACATGTTCTGAACGTTGAAAGGAAACGGGTCCAGTGCCTGCTCAGACTGCAACAATAATCACCAATAACTGTGATCACAAGCAGTACTGTGCTTATGGTTACAGTTACATTTCTTTTAAATTACACATGCAGAAGATTTTGATGTCTTGAAGTTTCTTAGGTTTGCTGATTCCAGGAAGCTGGAGACATGGAAGGTTAGCTGCTGTCATACCGTAAATAAATTGCCACAAATTGTTTCAGGTATTCTTTGACCTTTAGATCACCTGTGTGTTTCAACTTCAAATTTTTCTGCAAGGGTTTTTCTATCGAAAAGGTTCCAGTTCTAAACAGGTTCTGGGATTTTCACTTCCAGAGAGCCGATTCAGAGTCAACTCTTTATAAAAGTCTCATTGATTTTCTGGATCCTCCTCCAGATTTTCCTGCCTCTGAAAACACAGAAACAATTTATTCCATTCAGCACAGCAGCTGAAAGGCCTGGTGTCTTCAGTCAGAGGCTTCTTCAAAACCGCTGCAATACAGACCTTGACAGGAGATTCTTCATGTCAGCAGCCATCAGCATCTACAACAACTCATAAAATATGGGTAATATGGGTTACATAAATATTTCATTTACCTTTGCTATTCATAATGTATTAAGTTGAACTGAATCTGGTTTTCAAATGTCTGGATGGGCAACTTTCAAAACGGTCAAAATAATTATAACAACATAAAACATGAAGAAAATCGAACCCATGTTTTGGTGAGAAATCTAAAAATTAAGTCCAGAAACTATATCACTTTTAATGGGTCACATGTGTGATAAAAGTTATCTACTTTTATCAAGTTAAGGTGGAGCTGACTCCACCTAGTGCAGGATCAGGTTTTGATCAGAGAAGCATTTTATTTTTAAACATTTGTGTTGAAAGTGATTTGAATTTTGAATAAAGTGACTAAAAAATGCTGCATCCTCAACTCTTGTCTCATGACAGACGAAAAAAAGCTCGTTAGTGTGACAAGAGTTCAAGAAGAACGTGATGACGTGGCAGACGGGAGATGACGTCGCTACGCTCCGTCAGCCTGTGTTGATGTTTTGGAGAACGGGAAGAGGGAGACGCTTTTTGTTTTTGTTCAAATCAAACCGTCGAAAAGGAGCCGAGGGGCCGCTTCTTTCTTCGCCTCCGGCTCGTTGAAGGGTCTTAGCTTGGTGGTAGGAGCCTAACGGCCGGTCCGGACGGTGACCCGACCGATACTTTAGATCCAGGACAACGGAGCTGTCTCCATCTCTAACCGACTCCCTGCTCCCCTTACACCGACTCCACCATGACGATCCTCCCGAAAAAGAAGCCCAGCTCCGCGGTTGGGGTTTCGGACCACACCGATGACAACGACCGTCGGAGCGGGTCTGACTCTCACCAACACACGCACCCGCACGCCGGGAGGACTGGAGCCAGGCCGAGGGCTTCACCACCTCCGTGGTCCTACCAGAGCGCCCCACCTTCAGCCAGAGAAGACAGGCGGAACATCGAGGCCAGCTCGCGGCCTCAGCAGGCCTCCCCGCCGCCGGTCGGCTCCGTGTCCCCGGTGGGTCCAGGGGACGGACGGGACAGCAGCGGAGGAATGGTTACTAGCTCTCGGGGAGAGCTGGTGGTGTCTTCCGGTGTGGTTGGATGTGGCGGAGCGATAGGAGGCTGCTGCTCCGGGCCCGGCCTGAGCAAGAGGCGGCGGCAGGCAGGAACCTGCTCCGGGGGGGTGGTAGCTGCTCTGGCCGGTGGAGGCCAGCCGGGAGTGACCGGCCCGGGAGGAGTGGGCTCCAGCCAGGACACTGAAGAAGGAGCCGGGAACAACAGCGAGGATGAGTACGAGAACGCGGCCCGCCTGCAGTCCGTGGACCCGGCCACCGTGGAGCAGGTAGTGAGCTAACGATGCTAATAGCAGGCTAATGGGGCTTTATGGGAGACTTCTGGGGCTTTTCTGGGGTTAACTTCTGTCGACACGGTGACATTGATAAAGTGGAGGCCACTATAAGAGCTGGAGAAATGGCCCAATGTATTTGAATAAAATAATTGTTCAAGTTGAATAATTTTTCCTGGTTATCCAACTATAGAGGCACTAAATGATGTAATTATGTACACTATTCACGTCAAAAGTTTAGCCTGTTATCCCAAAGTTTCAGGTTGCTATAGTAACGGAATTGATGTTGCAGGTAACTTTTAAGTGGTAATAAGAAGTGGTCCTGGTCTCACACAGACAAAAGATAACGATCCAAATTAAGGTGGCCAGACTTTCAAGACTAAATCTGGGGACAGATGTAAATTTATCAAAATAAAAAGAAACTGGGAAAGTTACAGTTTACATATTTATTGATATTTAAACACTCAAAATAAAGTATAAAAGCAGGAACATGTCTCTCCACACTGTTTTTTCCTAATTGTAATTATAATAATAATATTAATAATAAAACTAATAGCCACAATAGAGAACTGAAAATGAAAATTTTGGGGTGGGGGTGTAAATACTTTGTAAGTGACCATGCAAACACATTAATAACATAATTGGTATGCCTCTGTTAATGAACAAAAAGCTCACAGTGCTAACAGAAGGAACTTGAACTGACAAAAGTAGTAAAAATTTGTTTACTGACAAAACTGATGAAAGTCAGAAACTGCTTTTAAATTGTGGCTCAATTAAAATGATGGTAGTTAAAACTTAACATGACTTCATCTCTGGAGCTGAAAGCCTCCTGGCTCTGAAGAGCTTCAGCCGCTTGACCAGAGACGCCTGGACAGAACAAGAGCAGGAAAGATGATGTGACAACCTGAGAAACGTCACAGCTAATAGTAAAGAAAAAGACTTCAGATACAAGATAGAAGACATTAAATAATAATATGTTTATATTTCTCTCCAGCCGTCAGTTTTCCTGTTTTCCTCGTTCATTCAGTTTATCAGAATATTTTCCTCCTGTTTCATCTTTTTTCAGTCGGCCACTATTCTAAAACAGAGACATATCACAATCTCCTCCAAAACTATTAGAATGTACAGACATACTGGAAATGTACAATTTAATGAATAAAATCAGATTTGTTTTATTTTAGAATTTTGTTATTTTGAAATGAGAAAATGGATGTTTGTAGTTAAACGAACAGAAGAGAATATCGCTCCATCCTCATCAGTTTCAGTTTATTCAGTTTTCCTGTCACTGAGTGATAAAATGTTCATACAGTCATATCTAGCTTGGAAAAACAACCCGATAATAACCAGTGAATTCCAAAACACCTTTCTTTACAGTGAGTTTATTTTAACCATCCTCTTGCTATTTCTCTCACTCTGGCTAATTCTGTATCTGTTCTTTGTGCTCTCGTCTTGCGTTTGTTAATAAAAGCTTGGTTTTACTTGACCATGAACTAAGGCTTCATGATGGTAAAGATTAGCAAAGTCCAGACAAAACATGTAGATTTTCACATTCAGTATGAGGTCAGCTCCCCTTTGAAGCTGGTCAAAACTCGAGCTCTCCCCTTCCAGCTTCTTGTCTTTCTCGGCTCTTCTTGATTTTTATTGGCGGTCGGCTTACTGCTGCTCTTCTTTGTCTGTAACGTTAACAGCAGATCAAGCAGCTATCATAACGGCTGTTGTTGCACGCAACACGCTCATTCTTCTACTCCATAACACATGGAGTCTCCGGCTACCACAATAATGATTATTGGAAAGTTCTTTTCTCAATCATAAAACGCTAAAATCAGGGACTTTTCCAGAGACAGCTTTAGCCGGGAACAGGTCACCTAAGAAAGGGACTGTCCCAGGAAATCAGACACGTCTGGTAACCCTAATTCAACTCCGGAATTCTTCCTGTTTACATGTCCATCTGAACCTGAAGTGGTCCAGATGGAAACTTATCCAGCTGCTTCTCACTCAGGTTCAGGTCTATGGGTTAGGGTTAGTTTTATGTTGACATTATCTTTTTAAATCAAACACACCTTTGACTGGTTCAAGTGTCTAGGTAGGATAACGGGTAAGAATTCTTCAAAGATTTATACACCTCCAAAGCAAAACCTACTCATGGCAAATCCAATCACAGTTTTGTGTGTTTCTGCTCATTGTTTAAATCTTTTGTTCAGAGAAAAGATGAGAGACGATGGCCACAGGAAACTAAAGAAAACCTTGAGTTGTTTTGGGGGTACGGACTGGGATGTTGTGTGCCAGCCACATTTGCTTCAATTCAGTTCATTTATATAGCGCCATTTTACAACATTATTTCTATTCAACCACGCATGTGTTCCCATTGATTCTAGTTATAAAACAATGCAGTATGCTGAAAATAATTATTCAGAATACTTCAAAAAGTTTATAGGAAGCCCAGAAGAGTGCATGGAAAAGACATCCATGCCTCCTATGACTATATAAACATCTGTGTGAACAACACCATCCCGACCAAAACAGAGATTTTTCCCTAATAACAAACCTTCCTGAAGAAACTGCTATAAAACAATGAAAGAACTTTAATTTAGGGAGTCAGAGAATCATGGAGAAGTATACCAAAGCAGCTTACAGTTAATATTTGAGACAATAAGGAGACACACAGGAAGAAGCTGGAGAAAAAGCTCCAACAGTTTCAGATCAGAGAGTACTCTGTCCAGAGACCTGGTGGAGCTCTTAGTGGAACAATCACCTCATCGTGAATGTGAACAAAACAAAGGAGATGATTGTAGATTGCTGCACCAAGAATTATTGAAGGAATTGACACAAAACATCTAAAGACCAGTGCAACTTCCTTTTTCACAAAATGGAAAAAAAACTGGAGTAGCGTCACATTTTGAAGGATTTCTCCGTTGATATGAGTGACTGTGTGAACATTGCCCAGATACAGTGAGCGACACTCCTGAAGGCGCTGTTACTACGCAATGAGTCTGTCCGCAAAACCAGATGGTTCCAATGCGGAATGAGCAGGAATCTGTCACAAAAACGATCATAGGGCCTTAATTTCATGCCCAATTTCGATAAAACATAGTTTAAATTCAAGCTGAGAAAATTGCTGATGTTTTTGATATGTAAAATATCCCAGGATATAAATCTATACACAGGTTGGTTTCTGTCAAGATGCAAAGGACTAAGCACTTTTTCCTTTTGCATTGGAAAATGTAATTTAATATTACATGCTGTTAAAATTAATTTGCTAAAAATTAGCAAAGTGTGGTTCCCATACTTTATGAAATGTTTTATCCTACTTGGTTAGGGTTATGGATATTGCCACATTTTACAAACAAAAGAGGCAATTAGTCCTGATTTTGTTGTTTATTGAAGGAAATTAAAAAATTAAAGTGGCTGCAGATCGCCACGACAACAGGAAAAGAAACTGATAAAAAAGAAAAGCAATTTTAAACCATTTATATTCCGTTTTCCCTTGTTCTCTGTCGGCTTTACTCTACACACAGACCCATTGCCATGGCAACCTACGCAACACCCGCGCTAACCCAAACAGCAGATAGTAATATATTTACCCAGAATGCCCTGTGCTGTAGCTAGCTTCCTGCTTTTGGAGCGGTCTCCAGTCCACTTGCATTGAAACCATGTCAGTGTTCCAAACCGAACCAAGCCCATTTTTGACGGATCAGAATTTGCTTCTTTAGTAACACCTCCTCAAATGAACTGGACCTCATAGACAAACAAACTAGAGTTTCATGAAAGTGGACTGCACAGGGCTGGTGTGAACACATCCTAACAAAGCGTTAGTGTTCGGTCCTGGTCCTACCTAGCGGGACGCTCCCTGATCAGCGCTCTGCTCTCCAGCAGGAACACTGGTTCGAGAAAGCTTTGAGGGAGAAGAAAGGATTTGTCATCAAGAAGATGAAGGAGGACGGGGCGTGCCTCTTCAGAGCTGTGGGTGAGTCCATTCCTCCACAGGTGTGTAGCACTTCCACCGATCGCCACCAGATGTCAGTGTTTGGTGGAATATGAAATGTGCTTGGTTCAGACATTTTATTTCTCCTCTTATCAAAGGATAAATTATGCTATGGCATGAACATAAAACAATATTTTAAGTTCTGTTCACAAATTACAATAGCTTAATTCAGGTAAACCTTAAAGTTTAGTTCCTCATTTTTATTGTGTTTAAACGTCTGGAACTTGGACCCAAGAACATTAAAAGCCCTCCCCAGTTGGGGCTATTCACTACCTCCAGCTGGGGTCAGAACAGTATTTACTACAGACGGTTCTGGAACAAGAGCAGGTTGGTTTCATACTTCGGTTGAGAGTTCTATTCATGAAGCAGCAAACTCTGAAAAATTCCTTCATGTTTCATCTTCACATTTTAGCTCATTATTGTCTGAAACGTTCCTACCTGCAGGGGGCGTTGTGCAGCTGTTGGACTCTTGGTGTGTATGTGTATGTGTATGTGTGTGTGTGTAGGTGTGTGTGTGTGTGTGTGTGTGTGTGTGTGTGTGTGTGTGTGTGAGAGAGAGAGATGGGAAGCAGAAATGTGGGTTGCAGTGAAAGATCAGTTTGTTTTGTTCCTTTGGAGCACAAAGGTATTTTCAATTGAGTGCAGGTTGTCTCAGATAATAGCCACTGCTATTGCAGTGATGTCATCACATCTGTGTGTGTGCATGCGTACGTTTGTTTCTAATACCTTGTGGGGACCATTTTCCTGACACATGCTACGTTATGGGGACTGAAGCCTGGCCCCACAAGGGGAATCGCTGTTTTTGGGTCATGGGTCAGATTTAGGACTTAGGTGTTAATTGACTTTTGGATAGGGTTAGGATAAGGGTAAAGTTAAGTTTGTAGAAATGAATGGAAGTCAATGGAAAGTCCCCACAAAGATAGCCACGCAAATGTGTGTGTGTGTGTTTCCTTAATATAGTTGGTTTCTTCCTAGTTTCAGCCCCAACCTGCAGCGAAGCTTCAAGTTACCGAAATCAGTTTCATTTAGGTTCATTTCCATGTTTGCAGGAAGTGATGCTTTGAGTCTCAGATCTGTTTCATCCTGGAGCCTCCTGCAGGTTTTCCAAAGCATCTTTTTAAAGTCTTTAAAAGTCCTAAAATGGGAACAGTGGTGTCCTTCAGTTCGAATCAAGTAAAACCCAACAATTTGTTTGTTTCTTCTTCAGTCTCGGATCATTTTCTACTTTTACATAAACTGTGCCTGATTCTTTGAAGTTGTTGGAGACTTTAGCTGCCTGATTCACACTGAACTTCCTGTTTTTTAGCTCTTTATGTTTCTGTCTGATCTTCGTCTGACCAATGTTGTTCCTTCAATCACAGGTTCTCTGAAAATGTAACTCTTTTTTTCCTGCCTTCTCGTCCAACCTTAGCCCAACCTAAGACATGCTTGGCGGTTGCATCCAGTCTGTAAGACCAGAACAGATGTAATATTGATCAGCAGTTTGACTGGGATTCGTGCAACAGCAGAGAGATGCAGAATGCTGAGTTTGTTTTGAAGGGCTGATTGATCCAGCCTGAAGCAATTTCTGGCTCCTGATGGATGCATCTGAGGCTCAGTTACACGTTTAACCAGTTTGCGTTCATGAAAAAGTCTCTGTCTGAGGAAACATTTCTGCTCTTCATTCAGGTCTGCATTTCACTGAAAAAGGACAAAAATGTTCTTTGAGATTCTTGGAGCTCAAACATCTGAACTCCAGCGAGCTGGTCCAACATCATTTAACCTAGTTTGGGAAAAATAAATCAGCAACGTACCCGATGCTATGAGACTGATGTTAAGATACAGAGTGTACCCCTGACCCCTGACCTTAACGCCATTAATCCCTTCAACTGGACTGGTTTTCAGCCTTTGTTTCTGAGTGAGACGCCCATGTGTCTGAGAAGCCAGTAGGTGGCGCTGTGAGGACAGTGGAATGCAGCTGATCAACACGCTTGGCTGGTCCCAGTTTACCAGACTGGGTTGGTTTGGTTTGATGCGGTATAGGGGAGGGGGTGGAGGTTCACAGCTGGTCGGCTCTGATTGGTGGAAAGCCCCAGAAGTGGTGCTTCACAGATCTCTGCTGGACTGCAGTACCCAGCACGCTTTGCTGTTCACAGTGGAGTCAGATAAAACTTTATCGACACAAAGGATAGACGCACTGAGGCTCTGCCTCGTCTGAGAAACAGCTGGCCAATCAGAGGGCTGCCTGTGATTTGATTATTCATTCTGCAGAAGCCTATCTGGTTTCCATGGTAACCACCTCAGCTGCTGACTTTGGAGCTCATGCTGATTTATTTGGGTTAGTTTTTCAGTAACTGACATCATTCACACGTCCAGGGTTGACGTGTGAATGATGACACTGATAAACGTGTCATGTTTTATTTCCTCTCTGCTTCCTGAACTGGTTCTGGTTCTGAGCCACATTTGGCCCTTGAAACTCATTCCTTTCAGTCAGCAGAATCATAACCGAGACTGCCTGACCTCTCAGGGCCAAAATTAATGCCATAAAGAATCTGCTAATATATGACAATTACAAACAAAGTCTCTGTGGTCTCAAGTTCTGTTGGACTCAAGGTTCTGGACTATAGGTGCAGCGATTTATCGGCGCTGATATCCTGAAATTTGGGAAATTGGTGATGAGCCAATACCTAAACATGAAGCCTATCTGATCCAGTGATCTGATCCAGTGATCTGATCCAGTGATCTGATC
>VMRN01000345.1:12844-23411 GCA_010277015.1 Poeciliopsis turrubarensis
ATCTGATCCAGTGATCTGATCCAGTGATCTGATCCAGTGATCTGATCCAGTGATCCCATCTTCCTCAGCAAAGGTCTAAAAATTTGTTGCTTTGCAGTGAAAAATTTGACTGGGTTAGCCCCGCCCGCCAGGCTAATGTCTGCTCGTTTGCAGTAACAATAGTCGCCCCACTGCTGCCAACTCAATGACTTTCTTGTCATTTTTAATGATATTTCAGATAAAAAAAATTGATATGGGCCAAAATTCAAATCAGCAGGTCAAATTTTTAAAGATTGTAATCAGTGATCAGCTGGACATCTGCAATCGATGCAGCTCTATTCAGGGGCCTCATGTAAGAAAGAGTACACAGTTTCCACACTAAAACTTGGACTAGGACAAATTTAGAAAAGTGCGGCGCACAAACAAATCCAGATGTATAAAGCCTGCGGTACCGGCGCCTTTCCTTTCTAAATCCTAATTTACAGGAAACAGAGCAGCTGCTGCTCCGCCCGTCGCCTCCATAAATACATATTAATGTAATTAGTATAAATATTAGTATAAAAATTAGTATAAATACCAGGAAGTCTGCCGCCACGTGAAGCCGTAACCATGGCAACGTCTCTGTAGCAGTATATTTAGCATAATAATGATTCGATATTTGATTTATAAGTCGCTCTCAGGGCACATAAGGTCACAGAAATAAAACTAATAAATTATAAAGACAAAACTCCACATAAATGATGAGATGTGCAGCCAGACGGAGCAGCAGAGCCTGCAGCCGCTGAAACCTGGACGTTCATCCTGGAGACAGGAAGCAGAGCAGAAGCTTCATTTACAGGGTAGAGATGCTTTCTGTCCACAAGGCGGACCGGAACCGGAACCGGGACCGGGACCGGGACCGGAATCGGGGCCGGAACCGGGGCCGGGCCGGGACCTGGACCGGAACCGGGGCCGGGCCGGGACCTGGCCCGGAACCGGGACCGGAATCGGGACCTACTTCAAGTTCTGCTCAGAGCTACAGGATGATCAGTCTGGATCAATCTAAACGCCAATAAACCAGCAGATCAATATGATCTCTGATCAATGGATCACCTTCAGTAATCAACCCTATTGATCAGCTTCAGTAATCAACCCTATTGATCAGCCCTGGTTTCTCTTCAATAAATGAGCCATAGATTCATTCAGACGAATCGTTTTGTCTTTATGAGACAAACTGAGTAAATTTATTATTTCCATGTTGTGATGTTTTCACATCTTTATTTTCTTTTCTTCATTTTGTGTTGACTTATTGTCTGAGGATCAATCGGTTCAGTTTCATCGTTTAAACACTCAAATATTAAAATCATCAAATCATTGGGTTTGATGCTTCCTGGTCTAAATAACTGAATCACATTTCAGTGCATTTTGGTGAGTTTTGTCTTTGGTGAGTTTTGTCTTTGGTGAGTTTTGTCTTTGGTGAGTTTTGTCTTTGGTGAGTTCTCGGCAGGTAAAAACTTTGCTAAAACTTTCACGTCTCGTTCATTTTACTTGTGCGTAAAATATGGCGTTGCACATTTTTTGTGTGTTTGCTGCTTTAGACCCGAGAGCCCAGAACCTGCTGACGTTACCAGTTCCATGTTTGCATGTTCTGGTTCTAGCCGATCCAGATCTCTCTCCTGATTGGTCCTGATTTTCCTCTCTTTTTTCTGTCAGAACCTGCTCCTTACATCCCTGAGTTGGACTGTTTGTTCTGAATGAACCCATGTAAGAACAGAACCTCATGATGAAGCCAAGCCGACTTTGTAATGAAAGGCCACAGAACCGGGTCCAGAACCTGTTTCTGTTTGGTTCACAGCTTCACACTTGTGGCGATACTTGGCCATGATTTGACGTCTTGCCAGTGACACGTGTCCATCAAATCTTTCTGGGTTCACCGCCGGGTTCATTTCAGAACCAAACAGTTGATGACTGGGTCCATCAGAACCCCTCAGTGAGTCAGAACTTCTGAGCGGTGTACCCTCAGAAGTTCTGACTCACTGCTGGAGACGCTGCAGCCAGGAAACGGTCTGAGCAGAACCGGGTCAGGTGGTTGGGTTTCAGGGAGAACCCCTGCTGCTCCAGGAGCTGCTTTAGTTTTCAGTCTGATTCTCAGTTTGTTTACGCGTCACAGTCCACGACACAATCACACACACACACACCTAGACACACACACGCACATACACGCACACACACACGCAGACACACGTTTTCACAAAGACGCCCACACACACTCACTCGATAACCACAAGTGAGAAAGGGAAGCAGTTGGAGGTTCTGAGAATCGTCGCGGTAACAGGTCATGTGATTTGCTGGAAATCAAACTGCGAACCTCATTTGCATATTGATGCCTTGCTAGGGAGGAAGTGTGTGTGTCTGTGTGTTTGATTCAGCTCTCAGTATTTATTTCCCTAAATAAAACTAAAATGTAATGTTTCTTTTAAAACTGGAACCAGCAACTTCTAGACTGGTTTTCTATCAGACTCTAAGATGATCTATGTCACCTGGATCTATAGGTGATCTATAGCTCTATAGGCAGATCTATAGGCTTCCTGCAGATGATTCCCTTCAGCTTCTCACCGTTCAGAGGAGGTCGTGCAGGTCTGGAGCAGAGGAAAACAGATCTAGAACTAGGTCATCTAGATCAGTATTGCCAGACCGGTTCTGGGCTGGTTCCAAGTATTGATCTCCATTAGTTTCAGAGCCATCACAACTTTCATAAACGTCTGATCAAAACGCTGGCTGCTTCCTGCTCCATGTCGGTGGCCACATATATTTAGAAATGGGACCACTGCACTCCGGAAGTGAAGGGGGCGCTATTTCCTATTTTATCCGCGGTCTCCCGTTTTTATTGTCGTTTGAAATCTGTGATATATTTTCACCTTTAAGAAGGATTTTCACTCTCAGCATGGATTTGAACTTCTCTCTTTTATTTACTTCAGTGCAGCTCACAGTTTTTAAATTCTGTGTACTTCTAAATCTGCTCCTGAGTTGCGTCTTTTTGAGTCTACTACTGCCTCTACTGGCATGGAGGTGGTAACACAACTACTTCAATACAAGTAAATAGTAAATACAAGTCTTTATTATTTACTGTTAATTTCAGCATTATTGGCACTGTAAAAGATAAATTGTCTAATAAAACACCATACTTTTTAATTTTCTTAATGATGTAGAGCTAATTAAATGACATAAACAAGATTTTTATATATTATAAATAACATTTATTTATCTCCATTTATAGGGGGAATAAAAGAAATAAGGAGACATGAAAAGCAACATCATGAACTATAATAAAAAGCATTTACAAAAGTCAATAAGAATCAAATTAATTAGATTCACAGAAGAATAACACATCTGGTTGTTATAATCAGGATTGTAAAACAGATACCAGTAAAAATACAAATTTTTGCTTTTACTGTGTCATGTATATTATTCTGATAGATTTTTTGTTGGTAGGGTCTTTTGCATAGAAAAGATGAAACTATTTCGTCCATCAAGGTGAAAATTTTCCTCTAAAACAATAAATCATTTTCATAGAATCACATATCAGCAATGTGTGAATAGAGCAAAACACTCAGCAAGCTGCAGGTAAATGTTATCATTTAGTTGGTAAAGAATAATTATTGCCCTGTCAGTAAATGATTTCTAATAGATTGTTATTACCAGAGGAAAACAGAAACGGCTTCATGAGCTCAGAGGGTCGAACTGATGAATAAAGAGGAAGGATGCTCTGCTAAAATATTCCTGCATCTTCCATCATCTTTCAGCAAACAGTTGAGATCAAGTTGGTTCTGGTTTCACCACCATTTACCTGCTGTTTTACCTGCCAGTGAAAGTTTCATTAAAAGCTTGTTGATCTGCAGCTCATGAGACCGAACCAGCCGAGGAGATGAAAAGTTCAAACTCTACATTGTCTGGTACAGAAGCTCTAGTTGGCTAACGCCAAGATCACTGAGTCTTCTTAAAGGCAGAGTCTCTGAGAACAGAGCTTAAAGATATAATCAGTGTTTTCAGCAAAGTTGAGCTGATTGTCCAGGAACAACCTGAGATTTCAAATTGGCCTCAGTTTCAACCAGTTGGCCATCGGAGAAACTGGAATCACTTTCAGGTCATTTAATGAGCTCCACCTTCTTGAAAAAGCATGGTATTTTATTAGACAAGTTGTCTTTTATGGTATCAGTAATGCCAGAATTAATTTGTTAAGACTGTGAGCTGCACTGAAGTAAATAAAAGAGAGAAGTTCAAATACATGCTGAGAGTGAAAATCCTTCCTAAAGCTGAAGATATATCACAGATTTCACAAGAAAATAAAAACGGGAGGCCAGAGATAATATCGGAAACGGCGCACCCTTCATTTCTGGAGCGCAATAGTCCCATTTCCATATAAGACTGACAGCGGTCCGTCCCCCTTCCTGTTGCTGCAGCAGGTCCTTCTGCCATCTTGGAACTAAATCCTGATTTCTGTGGCATTTTCTTCATCCTGGGTTGGGAGGATGGGATCAGAACCTAAAGATCCAGTTGAAAACAGTTTGTTGGTCCGTTTGTCTCGACTGAAACTGGTGTCTGAATCCAGGAAGCGTTTTCTGCATATTTCATATTTATTCATAGCTGTTGAGTTTTAAGCGAAACGTAAAGGAAAGACGTTTAGGGTTAGCTGAGAGCTGATTGGACAGAACCTCTGGCTCCGCCCTTCCCTTTGTTCCATTAGCTGTCCTCTGTTTGCAGCCGACCAGGTGTACGGGGATCAGGACATGCACGAGGTGGTGAGGAAGCACTGCATGGACTACCTGGTGAGTCTGATCACGACCCCTCCCCTCACCGGCTTCTCATCCAATCAGCTGACGGCGTCTGTTTGGTTCCGTCAGATGAAGAATGCGGACTACTTCTCCAACTACGTGACAGAAGACTTCACCACGTACATCAACAGGAAGAGGAAAAACAATTGCCATGGCAACCACATTGAGATGCAGGCCATGGCGGAGATGTACAACAGACCGGTGGAGGTGTACCAGTACAGCACAGGTGAGTCCGTCAGCACATCTGAACCCGAACCAGATTCACGCGTCTTTACCGATCCCGCCTCCCGGTCCCATAGAGCCAATCAACACATTCCACGGCATCCATCAGAACAATGACGAGCCAATCAGAGTGAGCTACCACCGCAACATCCACTACAACTCCGTGGTGAACCCCAACAAGGCCACTATCGGCGTGGGCCTGGGCCTTCCCGCCTTCAAACCCGGGGTACCAGAACCACAGCGACACGCTTCGTCTTAGGGCCATTGCTGCAGCGCTGACCTCTGACCTTTCCCTCCCAGTACGCGGACCAGTCTCTGATGAAGTCGGCCATCAAGACGTCCGAAGAATCGTGGATCGAGCAGCAGATGCTGGAGGACAAGAAGCGGGCGACGGACTGGGAGGCGACCAACGAGGCCATCGAGGAGCAGGTGGCCCGCGAGTCCTACCTGCAGTGGCTCCAGGACCAGGAGAAACAGGCCCGACAGGTGAGTCAGTACCGCAGGGCTCCCCCAGAAAACTTGTTGATAGCAAATGTAAAGTATTGCAAGATAATTATAGATGTTACTAAAAGACATTGCTGACAAATCTCAAACCCGCAACTAGTCTTAAAAACAACAAACATAAAAACAAAAATAAGCCAAGCTTAAACCTGGCAGCGGGGAAACTAAAGCCTGGCATCCCGCCAGGCTTATAATTCACTGGGGGAAGCCTGAACCGACAGCTGAGACCCAACGCGATCTGGTGGTATTCAATCAAAGTGGGCGGAGCTCCAGGTAACGCTGTCCTCTGCTTCTTCCTGCAGCCCCGTAAAGCTAGCGCCACCTGCAGCTCGGCCACCGCGGCTGCTTCTAGCGGACCAGACGACTGGAGCGCCCGGTCGCCGCGGCAGCGGGACTCTGACCCCTCCCATTCGGACCTCACGGCCATCGCGCCGGCCGGCAACAAGCCACCCTCCCCCACTGGAGCCGCCCTCATCCTGAGCAAACCGCCGTCGCCCTGCGCTCCAGGTAACACACACACGGTGATGTCACTTCCTGCTCCCAGCTGACGGTGAGCAGGAAGTGCATCTGCTCAAGTATTTGCCACCGAAGCTCGGTAGTCAATCCGAACCAGAACCAGTAGCCGGACTGCAGAGACCCTCACCTGGAGCTGCAGAACCCTGCTGTAGCCGCCATGTCCTACTGATCCATGTTGGTTCTCGGCCCTGACTCTGGTTGGCAGGTTCTGATTTCTGTTGAGCTTCAGCTAACTGGGTCAGAACCACCTGAAGTCGAAGACCAGTTCTGATGAACTGGACTTGAAGGGAGATTGTGTTTTGATCCAAATTCTCTTCCAGAGCCACAGACAGAAATGAGCTAGCATTAGCCCGCTAACCGCTCCCTCAGAAAGGAACAGACGACCCGGTACCGGTTCAGGGGAACAGCTTTTCTACAACCAGGTGAACCCTGTTTGAGTCCAGAAGAGCAACCAGAACCTCAGAACCAGGATTCAGGTCTCAAGCCTCAAATTTGTAACTAAAAGAATACTTTTCTGTTTTAGCAGCATTGTAAAAACTTTAAATTCCATAAAAATGTACATTTTCCCTCAAGAACCAAATAATTCAGAACTTTTCAAGGTTTAGTTATGAACAGATCCGAATGATTTCCACCTGGAAGTTTGAGTCTCGCAGCACCTCAAGTCCATTTGGACTGAATTTCTGATCGTGGCCCAGTTTGAGGCTGCGGAAGGATGGGTCTGATGCCGATCTTTGGGCCCGAGCCCACAGCACGGACAGAACCATCATCAGGAGCCAACAGAACATTAACAAAGTCAGAATGTGTCTGAGGGAACTGCAGTTTGGATTGGGTCCACAGTTCTCTGAGAACCTCTGCAGGGTTCCAGTTTGGGTCCCCTTAGGAACCAATTAGGGCCCGGTTTATGTCCGATCTCCAATCTCTGCAACGTTGAAGCTCAATTTTTAACTCTCAGCTGAACCGGACAGGAACCTGACCTTGAAGGTTCTGTCCGTGTCGCTTACTTGCTGAATGTTTCTGTGTTCAGGTCCGAGCAACCAGAGCCGGCACCACCTGGAGTACCGGGCCATCATGCAGGAGATGTCCCCCACGGCCTTCGGTAAGAAATGTCTTCTGCCTGGTTCCGACCCGTTCCACAGCTAAAGGAGTTTGTCAATAGCCCACCGTCTCATGAGAGCTACAGCGGCCGGCTCCTGATTAACGGCTAAGCGCTAACAGAATCTCCTGGAAACATTTGGATCTTGACAAACAAGATGGAGTCCGTCCAAACCAAGCCGGAAGGACAGAGTGACATCACTGTCCCAGAAGAACAAGGGCTGATCAGGATGGGACCCACCACATGTTAAAGGACACAATAAGCAGCCAGAGGATCCAAAAGGCTATCCTTCATCAGAACCGGCTGATTCTGGACCCAGAATGCCTGGTGGGAGCCCATTTCACATATTTAAAGAACAAATGGCTCAGGTTGGCAGTTTTTAGTTGTAAAGACAAACCGGTTGCTGCCAGATGAACAGCTCTTAACTGGGCCCTGCAGTCTGGGTAGGTATGGGTCCCGTTTAAGAGGAAACATCTTCATTGTGTGCAGTAGTACCAGTACAGAGTTTCTCAAACCTTTTCAGGCTGAGGAACACTTACCCCATTGAACAAAGTCACGGATCACCGAACCTGAAATCTCCCCGCTATAACATAACTTCGTATGTAATTCAACCTGAAATGAAAACCCTAGTCTCTTAACTCAGGTGTTGCTATTTTCTTAGGGCTTCCTAATGAAGAGAGATGCTGTTTGATAAATGTGATGACAGCCATGAACACGTCTACTTTCAGTTATTTACAGATTCTGAAAGTGTCTAAGCTTTCCGATGATGTCATGGAAATAAAAAAGAAGTTGTTCTTTACTACCAAGTGTTATGTGCATTAATAATATTTAGGGCTATTTGTGATTTAGAATCACAATTAAAGAAAAATAGACTTGAGTTGCTTTAATATAAACAAAAAAACATTTTCTGCACCATTAAATATTAACCATTTCTATCAATTGCATTTATTTATTATTTAGTTGAATTTAATATTTTTTAATTAAATAAAAATAACAGTAGCTGTTAGGCGACCTGAAAGCAGAGCCTCATTCAGTACCAAGCAAAGTCACACAAAACAAAGAACAGTTCTCAGTAACTGAGTCGATTCCGACCCGTTCAAAGGAATCCAGTCGCGAGTGAACGACAGATCGCCACTCAGCAGCTTCAGCTTCCTCTGCTCATATAATATTCCTGAGTTGTTTTATCTCCACTGGTATCTGCAGCGTTTGTTTGCAGTTATCTGGTTTTAAGACAGTTTTCCATCATCACTTCTAATACAGTTCTTTGCTAAGCTAGCTGTAGCATCACACTTTGAGCTGACGTCATGTAAAATAAACTGTCGTTTACATGCAGTACCTCGCAGACCACTAGGGGGGGTCGTGGACCACCAGTGATCCGGCAACCACAGTTTGAGAAAGACTTTACTCGAAGTAGTGATGGGTGGATGGAGTCTTTCCTCTGAGAAATAACGGCCGACGTTATTGCAGTCTGGAGCGTTCTGCCATGTTGGAGGGCAAATGCTTAATTGGAGACAGATCCCAAAGTGAATAATATTGGAGAAAACTGTTTTGGAATAATTGATTTGACATATTTTTTAAACGTAAATAATTTCAGTGATTTAAACATTTAGATATAAATTTATAAGTCTCTTTCCAGAAATCCTGAGCTTCACGGCAGTGATGGCATATGGATCTTAGTCTGGCATTAGCATTAGCATGAGCAATAGCTGACTCTGAGAGGATGGCTCTGTGTCACCTGTGGTCGCCAATATCTTCTATGCAGTTTGAATTGTACTAATCTTGTGGGTTAGGGTTAGGATTGGGGTTATAGCTCCGTCTATAACAGGAAATAAGATCAGTTACCATGACGAACACAGATGATGTACAGCTCTACATTATGATGTCACCAGGTGTCTTTTGATCCATCCAATTATTGAACAGATGCTGAGATCAGTCAAATGTATGATGAGGCAAAACTTCAGAACAGAAACTGAAGTTCCTAAAAAGCAACAATCTAGAGTTCTAGATCTAGAGCACAGCTGGTTCTAGATGTAAATAGATTACATTCAGCAGCAGGAAAAGCTCAGCAGTCTGGAATTTTAGTGCTGAGTTATAATCTGAGACATTTTAATTGTTAATCTCTGTTCATCCGAGTGTTGATTTGTGGGATTGATTGGCTTCCAGTTTGACCTGGTGCTGAGCTGCAGCTGGTCGGAGTCTGACTTTTTGTTTATTTGTTCTAATTTTTGTTGGATCTGTTTTTATTTCATCAAAGACGAAACCACCACTTATATTATTGTGAGTCCGATAAAGTACCGACGCAATCAGTCCAAGATCAGCCTCCTTCATCCCACCGCTTTAAAAGCGCTCTGCCCCAAAACCAGTGCTTCCAGTAAAGAACGGTACATCTGCTGTCTGACTGACATATTACCCAGGATGCATCGAGAGGATGTTTGTGGACGAGTCCTCAGCTGGTTGAGCTTCACAAAGTTTTCACACCCTGAATATTTTCCATTCATGTTTTATTGGCATTTAATGCGACCAACTTATGCATTGCAGGCTCGCGTTTCCTCCAACGGCCCCACATGAAATCGCACAGACAGCCATTTTTCACCTGTGGACTGGACTGGTCTGACTGGTGTAACTGGTGTGTGTTTCAGGTCTAACGGACTGGGAGGACGACGAGATCCTGGCCTCGGTACTCGCCGTCTCCCAGCAGGAATACCTGGACAGCATGAAACACCAGAGCGCCACCGCCGCCATGCATCGGGAGCGCGAGCCGTCGCCGGACAGCAGCTGATGCACTGCCGCC
This sequence comes from Poeciliopsis turrubarensis, assembly GCA_010277015.1. Taxonomy (NCBI): domain Eukaryota; kingdom Metazoa; phylum Chordata; class Actinopteri; order Cyprinodontiformes; family Poeciliidae; genus Poeciliopsis; species Poeciliopsis turrubarensis. The sequence continues at coordinate 22,758 of VMRN01000345.1, forward strand.
ATGCACTGACCCCGCCGCGACCCCACCCCGCCCCGCCCCCCGACCCACAGACAGAACTCGAACATGGAGAAAATAAACCATCCAACAATGATGCACTCATTTCCTTTTTTAAATCATCCGCTTCCTGTTTCCCACTTCCAGCATCACTTCCACTTCCGGGTCGGCGGGGTCGGCGGGTCTTCACGCCGATCCGGGATCAGATCTTATTTAAATGTGGACGGCTTCCAGCAGTTTGAGTTTCGCTCCGTGGTTCCAATGAAGGACGACCCGGTCCGGTTCTGTTCAGTGACCCGGTCCGGTTCTGTTCGGCCATCAAAAGTCTTATCATGTTCTGTTAGGTGCTGATCATTCCCGGCCTCCTCATCGTCATCTTCATCATCAGACTTATTTAGCTGCATGTTTAACAGCCGAGTTCATCATAGCAGAAACGAATTAAAGAGAAAAATAGAAAATGTCTTTCTGATCCTCAGTGATTATTAATATAAGTTTGTTTTATTTTATTTTCTCAGTTGGATGAAAACTTTTTTTGTTTCTTGGAATAAAAAGAGGAAGTTTCTGAAAAGCAGCTGAGAGCTTCATGATTCCAGCCGTCTATAAAGCTGGAACCGGTTCTGGTTCTGCTTCTGAGTCCATCTTCCTGCGGTTTGGGTTCTG
>VMRN01000346.1:4759-39512 GCA_010277015.1 Poeciliopsis turrubarensis
TCTGCGTGTGTGTGTGTGTGTGTGTGTGTGTGTGTGTGTGTGTGTGTGTGTGTATTTGTGCGTGCGTGTGTGTGTTTGAAAATCTGTGTGTGGTAATGAGCGAGTGGGTGGGTGCAGGAAAGGAAGTGGCAGAGAAGGTAGACATAAAAACAGAACAACAGAAAGCAACAGATGAGAAAAAGGAGGAAGACGGATACGGAGTTGAGAATCAAAAGCAAAAGAGGAGACGAAGAGGAGGAGGAAGAGGACGAGGGAAAGGTGATGAAAACTTGATTGTCTGAAGATTTGCTTTGAATTCTTGAAAACAGTAAAAATTCCGCAAAGATTATAGATGTGCATCTTATAGAGTATAAAGTTTTTTCAATTTTGATATAATTACCAATTCATGAAAGAGAAAATCCTAGTTTTAGTCAGATGAAGCCAAGAACGACTGTGTGTAAATCTTTAGGAACTAACATGTTTTTCTTTTAAATTATGAAGTTATTATGTAAATCACGATGGACTTTTACTGCAAATGACACTGTAAGGATTCGCAGTTCTTAAAAAGTGTTTTTTAAATATTTATCTTGTACCTGATTCAGAGTACGGTTCAAAATGTGTTATTGAACCCAGCGGGTCAGACAGAGCATCGCTCTTCCAGATGTCCAGGTTCTGCTGAGTACTGATAAATTTATTTGGTTCATATTTAAAATCTTCCAAATATTCTGAAAAGTCTTGTGTGGTATTGATGGACTTCTGATCATACTATCGTCACTGGACTCCTGATGAGCTGGTTTCTGGAAAGTCTCCTTCAGTTCCACAGATCCTGTGGCATTAGGACTCCTGCAGAACCTGGGATGTTAAATTAGAGTTCTGGTTCTGTTGGCACCTCAGACGTCAACATGACACCTTAACTTTGATAAGCTAAGAGGTTTTTGATTACCTTTTCTCAAATAAATCATGTTTAGAAACCAGATCATGTCTTCAGGGATGTGCTTTAGGCCCAATTCTGTTCGTCGTTCATAAATGTTTTACTACTTCAGTGTAACTAACCCGTCTGCAAAACCATAACCCCACCCTCTGATAAATGATGAAAAGCTTCACTAAAGTGGGCAGAACCAAGAGACAATGAGGGTTAAGTGTGGGGATTTTGCACTGTTGCCAACTTAGAGACTGTTCTGCTATATTTAGCGACTTCTTTCGAAGCAGCGGTTACCTACAAATCTAGTGACGTTTTTTCTGTTTTCTTGGAGACGATCTATGGCATCAAACAAGCCCCTCCCACCTCTTAAGTGAGTCTCTCATAGTTTTGCAGTGAGTCAGAGGAGAGAGGAAACACTTTCCACTTCCTGTCCACATTGCAAATGAGTCTCACCTGAGAAATGCCATCGATCAACTCTCACAATGCTCACCAGAAATGGTTTTGTTCAGGTTCTAAAGGGGCTAAACATTTTACTGAGGGTCTAGGAAGGATCTTTTTTCCACACAGATGCACTAAACTCTGACATCAGCAGTCAACAATCAAGTAGATGATGAATAATGTGGTATTCTGCTATTCAGTCAAAGCATATCCAAACCAGATACATACATTTACTGTATGTATGTGGTTTAGTATGTAAACCATTAAACTAAATTGACATTCTGTTTCCCCAGATGTGTCTGTACACGGAAATGATTTCTGTCCACGATGCTGAATACAGTAAATTCACTCACCATCAAGAAGACGAGCTGCCTGTTATTGTTGGGGAGTTTGATCCCCTTGTTTCAACTCAAATTCACTCCAGCGTCTTCATGATGGCTCTTCAATGATTCCACCGATTATACAAGTGAGAGCGTTAAATGTGGTGGAATCTGTGTCCTCCTTTTAGAACATGGCAGCAAGAGAAACAGAACAGTTAAAGGATCATCTGCTGCACCTAAGCTGACATCTGGTCCTGAACTGAATCCTGGCCTAAATGGTGTTTTGGTCAACACTCCAGGTTGAGGGCAGTGATAAACATGAACAGTGCCTTACAGTCCTCCAACCTTAGAGTAAACTCACCTACAGTGTGTGTGTCTTTGTTTTCCCTGAAACATGTTGGCTGCCGAGTGGCTTGTGTGCTTGATCGGCTCATCTGAGATCCGTTGCTCTGCTGGCGTTAGCGGCTGCAGCTGGAGGCTGTTGCAGCTTCCATCTAGTCCTCACCTGCTGATCAGCTCCCTGCCTGTGTTTCCCCTCCTGGGCGCATGATTGTTCTGGAGCTGCAGCGCTTTGGACGCTGTGCTGTCTTGTCTTGCTGGTGGTTGTTTGGGCTGCTCTCCACCAAACCTGTTCCTGCTTGGGCAAGACGGGCCTGACTCCTCTGGCCCTGTTGAAAGGACTCTGAAACCAGACAGCAATTTGCTCCATTGCTTGAAGTGTTTTCTTTTCAATTTTGTCTTTGTTGTGCATTATTGAAGTCACTAATTTGTTGGCTTTTTTTGGTTTGATTTTTGGCTATTCCATCTCCTGACTGAGAAGGCGAGAAGATCTTACACCCAAACTTAGGGCTGGGACGTAGACATCAACCAAACTGGTCTGTTGGAATCAAAAGAAAAATTCAACTGCAGTAGTCATTGTTAAACCCACAGAGGGCAGCACTGAGACAGTTTTAGACCAAATATTGCAGAATTTAAAAGAAATTGCATTAAAATGTCACATATTGCCCAGAAACATAATGATAACACCCTTGAGGATCAATTTAGACAGGTAAAGGTTATATAACTCTAAGTCCCAAATAAAACAAAATAGTTGATTTGGGACTTAGATATTCTTTAAGTGTGGCACAGTAATGTAGTTGGGTGCAACATTGTCCCAAATGGAGAGTGCATTTGTTTCTGTTTGTCTGTGAAGCCAACCTAACGGCAGGCAGCAGATCTCCAAACTAAAAATATCTGTTCAACAGTTCCATGTCTTCATGTTGGAGCTTCAGGCTTTTCTAACCTGTTGAAGATTCAGCCACAGTTTAGACCTTCAGACATTTGGAGTTTCCTCGAAAGCAGAATTAGTTTTCTGTATGTCATCTGTTTATTTCTGATTAAAATATAAGGACTATATATTCAGGTAAGTTTGAAATTTAAGCAAACTGTTGTTTATTTGATTGATTTTCATCTTATTAGACCTAATTTTATTTTATTATTTCAGTGAAACAGATTTATCTCTGAACTCGGTTGCATAAATGAGTCCATTCACTCAATGAAAGAAATTACTGCAATCTAATATTTAAATTGAATTTTGTCTTATATTATACTCACTTATCAAAGGAAGAGCTCTGCAGGCTGTCTTTGAGTTTTATTTCTCCTCTAGAAGAAGAAACTGTGCAGCAAATAGAGAGGCTGACTTGCAACCAGTCAGCAGGAGCAGATGTTCACTGTTTTTTATTTGTGTTTTAAATTGAATATGGATCAACCTGCTGTCCAGGTTGATCCAAAGGAAATTTAGAATAACACAAACTTTCAGAAGTTTCTTTATGTCAGGCTGTAAATGTCTGAGACCAAAGTTCAATAATCACCTGGTTAATATTCGTCAGTTCACAGATGACTCTACAGTCAAACCTTCCTAAAATAATTTACTAAAAATTGTTTTTGCTAAAAGTGACTTTGGGCTGGGGAAAAATCATCACAGTTTTCTCTTTCTTAAAGCTGTTTTGGGCACACAGAAAAATGACCATTATTAGCTGTATGAGTCACTATGTATTTGATGTGTTTGGTGTTTTAAATGATATTTATTTGGGAAGCAATCATTCTATTGATTATTCTGATGATCAGTATATAGGTCTCGTGACATCACAATTCTAGGAACTTTGTAACTGACAGCCATCTTGGTAGGCAGATGCTATGGAGTTGCTAAGACAACAATAAATGAGTCACAAGCTTAGATCCAGCTCTTGCCTCTGTCCTAACATTATAAGTACATTAAAACTATTACTGGATTGCAATTTTTGAGTATGCTCCTCTGTGTAATAAGATAAATATTGGTGACACTTACTACTTATTGCCGAATTAGCAACATTAGCTTGGCTAATTTAGATTTTAGACTAACTAAGACGGACATGTAGCCTACTTGTATGTCACTGTACATGTGCTTACTCTGCCAGTCACCAGAACCTTGTTCCTCACCTGAAGAGTTTGTATGTCCTTCATAAATTTGTTTAAACACTGATTGTATGCAGCCATGGATTCCAGGTGAAGCACCTCCATGTTGTATAAACTCTTCATATTCACTAAGTAGAAAACTATGTCATAGTAGGAGATCGGAGAACAATGCCAAATTTTCATAACATGTCACATTGTCTGACACGTCCATTATCGTGTCTCATATGCCGGCAGCAGCCATTTTGTTTATATATATTTCTCTTGTACGTTGGTCCAGATTGTCAGTATATTTTCTGTTTGTTGCTCTGGGAGTCATGGTTCATCTATGCTTTGTGCTTGCCTACCTTGATGTCGTGGATCACTTCCAGTTCAGACTTGTTGATTAATCAATGTATTGATTAATCAATTAAAAATTTGGCACATTTTTAAGTAACTACTTAAGCTTATTTTATAAAATATTAAAAATATTTTATAAAACATAATTCAATTATAGTCCAACAGAACCAGACCAGCTGTAGATCAGGTGATTGTATGTTTGTAAAAGACTGAGTAACATCTGTCAGCTGACAACATTAAAACCACAGCCAGAGTCCGACTGACCCAAACAGCTGAGATCCAGCTCAGTTCATCCTCTTCCTCCTCAGCACAATTTAATTTATCTCCAGAAGATCCATTTCCTCTGTTTTTGAGGCTCAGTCTCCTCCCTTCTGCACCAAATTGAACCAATTTGTCCAACTTTAAAATCAGATTAAAGCGAAGCAGACGGCGGTAGAAGGAGGTGCTGATGACATTCACAGTTCTTCCTTTTTTGTTTCTCTAGAGACAAACCTGGGATAAAGCAGCTTCTGATCAGGAATTAAAACAGCATCAAACTGTCAGGCCTCATAATGAGAGTGTTTTTATCCTGATAATGCCGTCAGTTTGGGGTTAAAAGGATCAAACTTTCAGTTTTGGGCTGTTAAATGGAAAACACAGCGGAGGCGTGAGGCTGATTCACTGTTGGATTTTATTTGTTTGTTTTTCACTCTGTCATGACAGGGAGCAGGATCAGGTCACTGCTTATTATCTCTGCTTGGATAAGACTGCGCGGCACATTAAAGCACACGTTCCTGTTGCGTCTCATGAATGATTCATGACGCTACCGTCGGTGTGTTAATAATCAACGCCAGGAGCATCCCTCTCTTCTTCTCCTTCACTGCCTGACTCACACTCCTTTTCTTCTCCCTCAGGTCTCTCCACCTGAACACCCAGAATCAGGGTAATAACGGCCAGAAAAAACAAGACAAGTCTAATCCTGCTGCCTCTCTTTTCCCTTCACTCGATATTCTCTCTTCCTGCAGCTTTACTATCACTTTCCCTCAGATTACTTGTTTCTTCTTGTCCCTGGTTTCACAGTACGTTTCACTCCAGGAAGTGTGGAAAGAGGCAAGGCGCTCGCGTCTGTTTGGCTGCAGCTTGGCTAGTTGGTTGGTTAGTCTAGCTGCTGGTCTGGTGAGTGAGTTAGCAGGTCAAATCTGCATTCAGTGAGGTTCATCATGTTGGTGTTGCAGCTGATCTGGAGACAGTCAGGAGGATTAAATGAGAAAAAAATAGAACAACATGGAGCTACCGGTAAGATCAATCAACACGTTTCTGCTCCTTCTGCTCCTTTAACTACTTTCACATATTATAATTATTATTATTATAAATGCTGCTTACTTGTCAATGAAGCATACAATTCCCCCAGTGGCAGTAGTAAAAAATACAGTCAGGATTCAGTGGCAGTTGAAGACCGTTGTAATTGCTTTACTCTTGAGGTAATATATTTGTTTGTGCCACGACACACAAATGCACAGGTTGATGTAAAAAAAAAAAAAAAGGCTGTGCAGCTCCTATTTGAAACCTAAGGTTCAAATAAGAGTTGAAAAAATTTGCTGCAGTTTTTTAAGCCACCTCTGCCTTTGCTCTAAGTATTTGAGAAAGGGTTGTCCATCTAAACCACCTCTGGTTTAAAATGTCAGCCTATGCCACATATACCTGTATCAGTGTGTGTGTGTGTGTGTGTGTGTGTGTGTGTGTGTGTGTGTGTGTGATTGTGGGTGTCCAGGATGAACCCCTGCTATGATAAGCTCTGCCCCTTCACCTACAACATTTCTGATTATTTACATGTTCATACACTGATCTGTTCATAATTTGGGTTTCAGTGCCTTGCTTTAGGACACTCAGATAAGGTAGAGAAGCTGAAATTAAACCCTCATTTCTCTGACCCCTCTTCAACCCAACCCCCATCAAACCATGGCTATTTAAAAACCCACATGTTTTTGGTTGGTTCTGTGATCTGTTTTTTCCACAGCTTCACCACAGGATTGAAACTTTGACTGTTCCTGCGAACTAAGCTCTGCCTCCTCCATGCTGTGACCTTTGCTCTTCTTTTGCTCCACAGCAGCTGAAAGGTTTTCCTACAGGGTTTCACCTTTTCTTCATGGCTGGTCCTTCAGACTTTTGACTTTTTATTCTGCTTTAGTTTCCCAACAAGATGCTTTTAAAGGTGCAGTTTGTAACTTTCATTAAAAAAAACATTTTTTGACATATTTGTTAAAACTGCCGCCATGTTGTGGCAGATTATGAGACAGATAATCTGTGAAAAGATCGATTTCTGCCTCCTCCTCCCTGAGCTACTATTACTGTCTGCAGAAATTAACCAAAACAACCAATCAGAAAAACGAGGCGGATCTTAGCGCTGTCAATCACCCTCATGTACTCACTGTTAACAACTTACCGTTACAGAAAAACCGTATTCGGTGGCTATGCGAACTAGCCTTAGCATTCAGAATAGACTGTACTAGCTGCATCAAAGCAGACAGTAATGGGAGCAGGGATGAGCAGCGCCACAAGGACTGTGCTTGACAGCACTAAGACACTTTTCCTGACTTTCATTGGTTGTTTCTAGTTATCACTGGGAGAAGGTAGTTTTTTTTTCACAGATTATCTGTCATAATTTGTCTCAACATGTTGACAGTTTCAACAAATATGTCCATCCATCCATTTTCTAGCCCCCTTGGTGGGTTTGGGAGGGGTGCTGGTGCCTATCTCCAGCGAACGTTTCGGGCAAGATCAACAAATATGTAAACAAATATTTTATAGGAGCCACATACTGCAGCTTTAAGGGCCTCAGGTGCAGAGTTCTTGGGATTTTCCTGTTTTTATTGAACTGAGAAGTCAGCTGTGGCCAAGCTAACTAAAAAATGCTGAGCTGTGACAAGAAGTGAAAATAATTAGTCAAGGTCAGAAGGTCTGAAATGAGATCAAACCTCAACCTTCACCACCACAGCGTTAAAATCACGTCAAGTCAGACTCATCCTGGCCTACCACAGCAAATGCACAGAAGTGGGAGTGTAGTGATGTGGGCTTTAAGAGTCAAAGCAGCCGTATGACGTTTCAAAACTGTCTGCTCGCCAAATCCTTCAAACTGAAACTGAAGAAATTCAGCCCATCTCAAACCTTCAGCATATTTTTAAAAAGAAGCTAAAAATAAGCTCAAAACCGCCGTCTGCAGAATAACTGAACAACTCAGAGGAAGTTTGTGCACCTCAGCAGAGAATATTGGTGACCCCTCAGTATTTTCTTTGTCAGATGTTCAGTTGTTGGCCTTCAGAGTCCAGAGTCGTCCGTTTGCACTCGATGTTTGGCCGTATCGTCTGTGGTGTTTGTGTTCTGCGCATTGAGTAAGCGTGGGCGTGCTGACTTCCTGCTCTGAGGAAACGCTCTTCCGACAGAGACAAACTGAAACGTTTCAGATCTGTAGTGATGTGGAAACACACAGATATCTAACACACACACACAGACAGACAGAGAGAGAGAGAAGTCCGTTTCTGCTTCATCATAGAGAGAGATGCCTCCTCATCGCAGCAGTGGCTGGTTTATCAGACATCGACTTTGAGCCGATTCGGTTTCTGTCAGAGGACTCTGGATTTTGAACCTCATCTCATCAGGAAGTTCATTCATGACAAAAAATCGTCAGACGTTTAAAGTTAACTTAAAGTAAACCTGAGAAGCAAGAAAAGAGCTGCGGCGATCAGAATGGTGAGTGTGGTCAGGTTTAACGTAGCAACAAAGCTAAAAGCTCAACGTGTGGGTTTTAGGCATTCAGGTGTTTGGAGAGGGAAAACTTTTGATTTGCATTCACTCGTTCAAGTATTCAACGAAAGATGAATAACACTTGAATCCAGTTCTAAGGTCTGGTGTTGCCTCTCTGACCCCAGCCCACATGAACAGCCAGAACCTGGTGGACTGCTTGATGTCAAACTAACAAACTGAACATGTAAATGTTGCTTTCTGCTTGGTGTCCTAGTTAAATCTCTTTTTTGTTCATGTTAATAATGATTGTATTGAGGCACAGGGAGTCTAACGTTATATTTGCATCTGAGACAGAATGCAAATATTTTTTTTACACTCTGAATAAATGTGAGAAACTTTGCAGAAATATTTAAATAACCTGAAACATAAATGACTAATGAAATAGAACGAAAGGAACAGAAGATAACGCCTTGCATTTATTTGAAATGCGTAGCGTCCCCAGTGTGTGACCAAAGCGCTCCTCAGCTCTCCGCCATTAACAAGGTCAAAGTTCAGCTGTTACATGCTGGCTTTAACCCTCAGTAACAAGTTCGCATTGTTTCCTAAAGTTTGGGGAACTTTTGAAGGCAACAGGAACGCTGCTGCGTCTGTTGTCCTCCATGTTGAACCTCTGCTGCTTTCTGCTAACCTGCACTTTAAATGTTCACATTTGAAATGTGGTTTATTCCGTGGCACTAATGCAAATTTTACACACTGATTGTGAAAAGCTGCTCGATGCCAAGCGAAGAACCGGAAAGACAGTTTGATGTGGACGTGATGAGGTGTAACTGATCCGGTTCCCAAGCATCCAACAGTCAGAGTAGAACCAGAGGGGGAAACATTCTTATCAGGCAGTAACCGAAGCATCCAGCGGTCAGAACGCTGTTGAATGCAGTGGATGCATTAAACGGCTTCAGGCTGGTTTCATCACCTCTGGCTGCTTCACGTTTTCTCCGTGTTTTGCTTGGTTTGGTTTGGCCTTTGATGAAGAGAATTTCTTGAATAAATCTGTAAATATCCAGTGGCTGTTTTCCAAAAGAGGAACAATCCACAGATCCACCTATCTGACTTACTGCTGCCGGATCTTCCTTTGTCTCCTCAGGAGACCAGAGACTTTTTAGTTTATCAAAAACGAGATGGAAACTGAGAGGAGTTTGAACTTTTTCTGTTGTTCAAACAGAAAAACACAGAAAAAGTTGTTTTTTGTTTTTTTGCTTCCTTCCAATTGAAAAATTGTTACAATTTTTGCTCCCTGTTTTTGAGTCTCTTTCAATCTTTTTTCAGGAGGGTTTGGCCCAGGATAAGATGATAAGCTGTATTTATCGTCTTTATTCATTATTATGTATTTTTTTGATACTTGTTTTATATCTTGAATTATTTTCTTTGATTTGTCTTGTTATGTAAAACACTTTGGATGAACTTCTTTATAAATTGTATTTTGGATCTAGTTACTGATGTAAAAGTTTGTGGTTTTTCAGTTGTTAATGCACAGCTGGTGCTGCCATTAAAACACTCACAGGCAGACCCAGCTGCACTAGAAATACACTGCAAATAAATTAAGCTAAAATAATTATTTACAGCATTACAGGATAAAAACTCAACATTTCCTTTCTGTAAAATAAAACTATATTACAATTATTTATTGTAAAATCAAATTAAATTCCACACAACTGTGATAAAAGGCCACAGTTTGTTTTACTGCAACTTGTTTCAGACCCCCAAATTGACCGAACTACATAAGATAAAATCAGACTGAGAACTAAACTACACAAACAAAAGTAAAACTGAAAATAAAATGTAATAACTAAAAACATCTAAAAAGTAGCTCATCCAGAAACTCTGTCTTATGTCTCGAGTAAAGTGGTAAAAGAAATGGACAGAGGAAATTTTATTTTAAACTGACTTTAGAGCATTAATTTATTCATACATTCCAGAGATTCTATTGCAAGAAAAAAATGTATGTAAAAGTTCCAGATGGAAACTTTGTACTCGCACGTTTCCGGTACATCCATAAATCTGGTGCACAAGCTACGTCTGCTAACAGCAGCAATGCAGAGGACTAAGTTCTGCTTCTAAATGATCTGATTGGCCCGGAAAAAGACTATTGTTGTGTTCAAGTTGTGCTAAAAGGAGTTGGCATGTCAGAGAAGCTATGTTAGACTAAAATAGCATCTCAATGCTAAACAAGTAGCAGCTAATGCTAATGTGAGCATCCACAGTCTACATTTGTAAAGAAGCTCCATGAAGGTTCAGAGAAACTCTGTAAAGCTGAAAGACAGACCAAAACTTAAATAACCCAAATAACAGATGAGAAGCAATAAGCATCTTTCTTGTTGAGTTTATTCTTGTTTATTCCATAATTTAGCAGCAAAAAGGATTTTTCAATTGAAAATGTTGCTTGTTTTGTGACATGTGGTTTTTGATTGCAATGATGCTGTCTTTTTCTGCAGCATGGTGTTGAGCTGAGGAGCTGAATGCAGCTCAGAAAATAAATCATCTTCAACAGAAAACACTCATAATGAGCTCATTGGGCTCCGTTCCTGCCGAGGAACCGGTGACGCCGCCGCCGCTGACCACGCCCCCTCGGAAAGCCTCAGTCCGCCTCCAGGAACGGTGAGGAGAACCATGGATACAGAACCAATGAGGACCATTTGGCTTCCTCAGCTGGACAATTAATGCACACTAAATATATTTATACTCTATCATCACTTTGACTCCATCGTTGTAACTCAATTGAACTTGAATGGGACGGATAGTAGAATTAATTAGAACTGGACTGGAATTGACTTGTGTTCATTTTCTATTAAATTTACTTTAATTTGGGTGAAATGCACTTGACTAGAAATCAGTTGAGTTTTCAAACACATTGACTTGGTTACTCTGTTGCTGCTCTTTCATGGTTAAAATCTTGAATTTTGAGAGTCACATTTAATCCTCCAACATCCAGTTTATTTCTGCTGCGTTTCAAAAATAATCTCAATCAGTAGAAAGTTGCATGTAAAGAAATCTTTGCATAAAATCTTCAGCATGAATGAAGCTGTTTCTAAAAAACGTTTTTCCCACCTAAACATCCGCAGAATGTAAAAGATTCATATAAATGTTGTTTATTTTTAAAATCTTTTCAAAACAATTGTTTTATTTTCAAAAGGCGGGGTTCCAACCTGTCACTGCTATTGGATGTGAGCAATCTGGGGGCGGAGTCAGTTTGTTCTGTGACCACGCCCAAAGAGGTGTGGCTTCAGCTGCTACATACTTCCTCCCGAGCGCTTGCACATGCGCAGTTACAGGAAGCTGCAGCGGACACTAGCGCTCTGAACACAGAGTACCAGGTAAGGGTTTTATTCAAGGTTGAGGTGAAAGGTTATCCTTCAAAGACTAAAGCAAAACTGCTCTAAAATGTTCAGATTTAACACACTGAAAATTCTCCCTTTTTCATTTTAAAAGATAAAAATAAAACATTTTATTAATCTTATTTAAAAAATCTTTAAGAAAAACTATAGAAAAAAAAGTTTTGGTTTAATCTGTCAAAGTATTCATGATGAAATGCTCCTAGCATTTAAATAAATAACTCCACGTTACACATTAAGCTCCACATTAAAGACTTAAGTTAAAACTAAATATTTAGTTATCAATCCAACTCTTTAGCTCCAAAGTAAATATTTAGCAGTGATCTAGAAAAAATATCTGGTTAGCTTTAAGCTAGCTAAATATTTAGCTAATTCTCTGTAAATTTACTTGCTGATCAGCAGAAGTGGACTACCAAAATAAAAGCTGGGTCCGGAGAACCGCTGTATTCACCAGCTGGTGAAATCGATTCATTTCGATGTCCCTATAGATCCATGGATAGGCGTCTGCACTGCCGTTCAAGCGGCTCATCCTGTTTTTAGCTGACATATGGTACAAGACGAGAGGAAAAGCTACAGTTATAGAGCGGAGACATGAAGCCATTAATGAAGAAGACCAAAGTTGGGTAGAAATTCAGCTCTGAGCTCAACCCTGAAAACAATCATTTCTACAGAGAAAAGAACTAAACCATAACAAACAACTTAGAAAAGATAAAGACACAAATGACAACCAAATCTGGAGCCGTCGACCGGATCAGAACCCAGCCAGATACCAGAATCCACTGAAGTACAACATAACTCAAAATTATACAAAACTAAACCCAAGGTCATCAAATCCAACCAAAGTCCTGTTTATTCCTGCCTGCTGGTTGAATGCAGCAGCTGGACGGATGAGAGGAAAAATTGAATACATTTTAACGTCCAACATGTTCTGCTGTCCTCTGCAGAAGATTCCTCCGAACTTTGTGAGCGCAGCCGATCTGGACGCTCCGGGACACATGATGAAAGACAGATACAAAACCATCCTGCCCAGTAAGCGCCTCAGCAGCAGCTCTGCTGATCTTATCTTCTCCTCCGACTCATCACTGCGGTTTGCTTCTCAGACCCGGAGACTCGGGTGATCCTGAAGAACCTGGAGGAAGAACCGGGTCCGGATCGCTACATCAACGCCAACTATGTCAGGGTGAGCTTTGCTTTGTTTCCTGCTGATTAAAGTCAGTTTGAAACATCCTGATTTTCACTTTAATAAGAAAAAAATGCAGATTAAATCTAATCTGTGATCTAAAACAGGTTAGATCACAGGAAAGTTTTTACTGCAGTGGAAAACATCTCTAAGAATGAAAACGAAAACACCGATTAGGGTTTCACTTTGGTCAAAGTGGAAAATGAATAGTCATTTTTTCTGTTTAGTTTGACTTGTTAACTTTAAATGTTAACAGTCGGTGGAATCAGTACTGGCACGTTTTTCCATTTAAGCCGTTAGTAAAGCTTCAGGTAAAACCAACTTCTCTCATTTTATCCTCTTATACTGTGAAAAAAACCAAATCCAAAGCTGAAAGGTTTTTCAGTTATAATTAATAAAACAAGCCATCAACTCTACTTCATTCAAACCAACGAACTGGAGTCTAAATCTGTACATCAGAAATGGCAGAGGAATTTCAGGACGTTTGAAATGAAAACTCATAACTGTGTCGTCCTGCGTTCTTCAGCAGATAATGCTCCAAAATATCCAGACAAACCAAACTGCGGGTCAGACTAAACATTGAGGTAACAACCTGCATCATCTGCATGGAAGCCCAGGAGTTTTTAAAGCTTCTGCATGATTTAAAAACTGTAAATTGATGACCAGGTAGAAATGAATCGTACAGGATCAAATCTGAAGACGTGCTGTGGTGCATTTTGTGACAAAACAGTGAAACAAAGATTTTATTCTCTATTCATCTCTATCATTCTGAATTCACCAAGTTTGTTCCATCATTAGTTGTTGAGTTTTTGGAGTATTTTTCAACAAATTGATTTTAAAATCCAACATATTCCTTTGATGTTGCATTTGACTGGAGTTATCTTTGGAAGTAGTGAAGATGACGTAGCGTGAGCCAGGATGAAAGGTGGGAAGTCACAGGATTTCCAAATTCAACAATGTAAATCCGAGGAGCAGGAAATGTCCACGACTGTGAGACTCTGTAACGAATCCATAATCCGTCAGTTTGGGCTCAGGAAACAAAAGCATGACAGTTTGATAGTTTCAGCCTAAAATCTCCAGTTGAGACATCAAATGTGATACGTGCTCTCCTGAAACCTTTTTTAATTACATTTATCACAGGATTATCTAAGCCATCTACTGACTTAAGGGGAAAGTCACTTTTCTACGTCTGTATGTGAGACTAACTTCATCCGTCGCAGAGGTCCGAGTTCTCCTGCCTTAATGGATTATCTCCAACACACCCAGTCACAGTGATGCAGACAGAATATAGAACCTGCCAGGTTTAAGTCCAAATGTTTTCACAGTGGTGCATTTAGTAGCATCAGGTTTTGATGCTCAGTTTTTTGCTGAAATCTGAGTTTTTTGGCATGTTTTGTTCTAACTGAACCCGACTGCAGTCAAACTTCTGTGTGATCAGTTTCTGACCCCAAAGCGACTCAAGAAGAACGTTTGCGCTCTGTTTATGGCAGTAAAGATGGCCGCCGTGTCTGGACGGATGTAGGTAAAGATGGCCGCCATGTCTGGATGGATGTAGGTAAAGATGGCCGCCGTGTCTGGACGGATGTAGGTAAAGATGGCCGCCGTGTCTGGACGGATGTAGGTAAAGATGGCCGCCGTGTCTGGATGGATGTAGGTAAAGATGGCTGCCGTGTCTGGATGGATGCACGTAAAGATGGCCGCCGTGTCTGGATGGATGTAGGTAAAGATGGCTGCCATGTCTGGATGGATGCACGTAAAGATGGCCGCCGTGTCTGGACGGATGTAGGTAAAGATGGCCGCCGTGTCTGGATGGATGCAGGTAAAGATGGCTGCCATGTCTGGATGGATGCACGTAAAGATGGCCGCCGTGTCTGGACGGATGTAGGTAAAGATGGCCGCCGTGTCTGGACGGATGTTGGTAAAGATGGCCGCCGTGTCTGGACGGATGTAGGTAAAGATGGCCGCCGTGTCTGGACGGATGTAGGTAAAGATGGCCGCCGTGTCTGGATGGATGCAGGTAAAGATGGCCGCCATGTCTGGATGGATGTAGGTAAAGATGGCCGCCATGTCTGGACGGATGTAGGTAAAGATGGCCGCCGTGTCTGGACGGATGTTGGTAAAGATGGCCGCCGTGTCTGGATGGATGCAGGTAAAGATGGCCGCCATGTCTGGATGGATGTAGGTAAAGATGGCTGCCGTGTCTGGACGTCATGTAAATGTTACTTCCTTGAGAATCAATAAAGATAAATAAAAAAGGAAAGTTGACGAAATGTGACATGAGCCTTAAGACGCTTTGAAAACCCGGTGGAGTTGGGAAAACTGGATGTTTTGTGGGATGCAGAGATAAAAGTCAGACATTTGCTTCGTTACCCTGCTGAGTGAACGCGGCCTCAGGGATTGGCTTGAAGTGTGTGTTTGTGTGTGTGTGCACGGCTGTATGTCTGTGTTTTCTTGTGATGTCCAGGATGTTTCCACCTCTCATCCAAAAACCACAGATCGGCACCAAAACCCGTTACAGACGATACATGGAGAACCAAATGAATCAGGATGAAAGCAATATGCACAAAATGAGGCTGGAAGACAAAGAAACTGTTATTTCTGGGGCAAAAAGGGTCATTTTGTGCATCTTCTGCTCAAGTTAAAATGAACACGTCTGCTGTTGTCAAGTTGTCTTATTATTAAAGTGTCACAGCTGTGTTTAATTAGGTTCAGCGACAGAAACCGGTTGCCTTCTGGGTTTTATTAAAGAGAAAGGAAGCTGGTTGAGTGTGTGACAGCTCCGTCACTCAGCGTGGGCGTCTTCTGGTCGATCTGTTTTTCTAGACAAATGTGTGTGTGTGTGCGTGTGTGTGTGTGTGTGTGTGCGTGTGTGTGTGTGTGTGTGTATTTCCAATGGTTAAGTAAAAAGAAGTTGAGGTGCAAGCTGTCAGTTTGTCAACGTGGGAGTCTGACAACCAGGAAAGCCACAGGAAGTGAGGGAGGAAGTGACTTGTCCCTGACTCACCCCTCCTCTCCTCCGCCCACGCATCCCTCACTCCGCCGCATCAGGAGTGTGTGCACCAGCAGTTTTCATCAAGCTCACACCTGTGGCTCCATCTTTTGGCTCACCTGCTCTGATAAGTCTGGCCAGCGAGTCGCGAGTTGCCGGTTGAATGCCTGACGGTTGATTTTGAGGAGCAAAAGTGTCTTTATCATTAACTTCCTGTTTAATGGCGTGGAGGAAGTGGGCTGGTTTCAGAAGCTGAGGGGATGTAAAGAAGCTGCGGGTTGCTTGATGCAATAACCACAAAACAGCAGATGAAACGAAGACAGCAGTTTAGACCAAATAAAAGTTACTGTGAAGAACTGAAGTTATCTGTCCCAAGAAATGCAGCATTTTATTAATCAAATTTTATTTGATAGCACATTTACATCACAACAGACACAGAAACACAAAGTCATGCAACATAGAATCAAACGATCAAAACATTTGATGGTTTTTAACTTGTTAACTTTGAACAAATGACATAAAATTCATCTTCAATGCTTGCAGATGATTTTAGCAGGTAGCTTCAGTGGGAATCATCAGCAGTAACCCTGGAGACGCAACGGAGGAAAAGACTTTTACCGAGTCCTTAACATTCAAGGCACGGCGGCGAAGGAGTGATGCTGTGGGCTGTAAAACCTGGGAAGCTTGCAGGAGCCGTGTTTCCATCAGAAAATGTTTTGGTCATTTTGATGGATCATATCAGGAAAGGTAGACAGAAAAACAGCTCCCTCAGTTTTGTAAAACAGTTTTTATGCTCGATGAGGTGATGCTCATGCTCCCATTAGCATCATGCTAATCCTCCCATTAGCATCATGCTCATGCTCCCATTAGCATCATGCTAATGCTCCCATTAGCATCATGCTAATGTTCTCATTAGCATAATGCTAATGTTCCCATTAGCATCATGCTAATGCTCTCATTAGCATTAGCTAATGTTCCCATTAGCATCATGCTAATGTTCCCATTAGCACCATACTAATGTTCCCATTAGCATGATGCTAATGTTCTCATTAGCATTAGCTAATGTTCCCATTAGCATCACCTGAGTGATGCTAATGAGTGATCAGCTGTTTCATTTGTTGACATAACAGGGATATTAATATTGGACATTGATATCAGTTCCTGTTTAAACGTTTAAAGGACTCTGGTCGTCAGCCGTGTTTCCATCGTTTCTCATTGTGAATTATCGCATCAGAAACGTTAAAATCTAAAATAACCTCCTCAGTTTGGAAAAAACGTGTTTAGATTTCGTTTTTTGGAAACTTACTGAATAAGTTGTGACATAGCGACGTTTACCTCTCACTGTTCGGCCGTTTCCACTGGTGCAGCCTGACAGAATCATTACAACCTGGTTTAAAGCAACAGAAAACCAACTGACCGGTGAATTACAGGCACTGTAACACTTCCTGTGTGAGCGGAGGACTTTTTCCATCATTATTTTCCATCATGGAAATAACGAGTGAAAATGTAAGGAGCAAAAAATATAGAAATTTAGTATAGAGTGAAACTTTGTCAGAAGTACAGATACCTGCAAAATCTACAAAGGACTTTTACTGTTTTACTTTATGACTGTTTAAAAAAACGTCCATGTTGTTCTGAGTTTGGCGTTTTGGCTGCATCAGAGACGCTTTGAGCTGAGACGGTCTGGATGTCCTGCAGGGCTACAGAGGGGCTCCCAGGGCCTTCATCGCCACCCAGGGGCCCATGCTGCACACGGTGGGAGATTTCTGGGACATGGTGTGGCAGGAGCGGAGCAGCATCATCGTCATGGTGACCAAGCTGAAGGAGAACAACCAGGTGCGGTGGTTTGTTTCTCTGTGATTCACCACCAGATCGGCGCTGAGCGTCTGATGTGTCTCTGCTCAGAAATGCGAGCCGTACTGGCCGCAGCCGAGGGACGGGACGAAGGTGAAGGAGGAGGACGAGGACCGGCAGGACCAGATCCAGAGGGACGAAGACGAGGGACAGACGAGTCGTTTCGGCAGATTCCTGCTGAGAGTTAAAGACAGACGGGAAAAAAACGGCTTCATCATCTCTGATCTGCAGATCCAGGTGAGTCCAACACACAAAAACATGCATTTTTCCTGCCTGTCTGATGTTAAACCATTTTAAAAGACTCTTATACCTGAAACTGACCAAATGTCTGAATTCTGAAAAATATCATCGCTCAGTTTTCTAACATTCAGCAAATAGAAAAAAGTGGTGACTGCAGCTAAAACAAGAAAGGATTTAACTCCAGCCAGTGTATGTAAATATCTGGTTCCACCTGAGGACATTCCTCACCTCCGTCTGGGATGCATTTCAGATCCCGTTCATGTTTTTAGGTTCAACATGCTGAAAATATTCCATCCTGAGCTGATCTGAACCCTGGTTATCCAACCTGCAGCTTTTAAATCAAACCAGCTGAAATAAAACAGAAACAGGAAACAAAGTTGAGACAAACGCAGGCATCATCGTCCCGTCCTGGTCTGCGGTTAATAACGTTTTTATTTTGGTTTTGTCACAGTTTTTGTAAAACTTTCTGTGAGTTCTGTCTTTCTAGTTCTAATGTCAAATTTATTTATTTAAGCACTTTTAAAAACTGGTTTAAAAAACAATAAAATAAGTGAATGAGAAGAGGAAGAGAAAAGTAATAATACAAAAGAGTAAAAGTAATAACAATAAGCAAATAAAAGTTACAATTAACTCAATTAAAAGCCAACAAATAAAAATGTTTTAAGGAGCAATTTAAAATTGGTTGTTACCTTTTAAAGCCTCTAGATGTCGCTGTTTCCCCATCAGATGTATTATTTACTGAAATAAATAATACATTTCCTCTTTACAGCTTTCAGAGATTGTTGATGGTCCAGAAGTTTATTCTGTTAGTTTGGTTCTGAAGAAGCTTCATCGTCATCCTCACCTTCGTTTCCTGAACGATCTTTAATGAAAACCCAACTCCTGCCGCCTTGAACTGTGTTCCAGCTGAACTCTGAGCGCCGTCCGGTCAGACACTACTGGTTCAGCTCCTGGCCCGACCACCACATCCCAGAATGCATTGTTTCTCTGCTGAAGCTGGTGGAGGAGGTGGAGACGCACAGGAAGTCCCGGGAGCCAATCACAGACGCCATTCCGGGTAACGGACCAATCATTGTCCACTGCAGGTTGGTGTTTATGAAAACACAACTTTAACCTCCAGTTTACTGCAACACAAAGACATTTTAGCTTCTGTCCTCCAGTAATTATTGTTGAAGAACAAATGGTTAATTTGCAAAGTCAAAATGAAAGAGAAAAGACATTAACAACCAGAGTTTGATCCCAACCAGACAGACCTTTTCACCTCGCTTCACACTGGTCTCCGTCCAGATCTGCATCGACTCCAAATCCCACCGGATCGAAAGCTGTAGTTTTTCTGGTCGGGTCGTTAGTTTGAGTCTTTCCAGTCTGCAGGAGGGGAAGGTGGATCAGCCTGACCAGGCAGGACGGCAGGAACTGGACTCTGTCTGCCTCAACTGCTCACGTTTGTTTAATGAACCAAGTTAATCTCTTCATTTGTAGAACAGCATCATGAACATCAGCATTATTCACAGCAAATATTTATCCCATCATGTAAACACGGTGCTCTACCGCTAACAGATCAGACGAAATACTGAAATCCAACCTGAGAGAAACTCAACAGTCCTGATGGAGAAAACCTGTTTCTTCTTTTCCCAGCATAATAAAACTGTTTTCAGCTGTTTCAGCAAAACCAGGCTGAAATGTGTGAGACAGAGCAAAGGATGCGATGAACCCTGCTTCCTGTCAGAGCGGCGGCTGAACCTGAGCAGCGACCGCAGACTGGGAGGCAGATAAACTGCTGCGGTGTGGAAATGACCCATAAAGGTGGCGTTTCTGCCCAACATAACCCTCAGCTTCATTCACACCAAACTTCAAAGGCTGACTCTGAAACCGTAGATCGACCACACTGGCTGCAGCAGCGGCGCCCCCAAGGGGTGACCGAGGGAGCTGCGGCTTCGTCTGGGTAGTTTCTGACCTCTTTTAATAAATACACACTAATTGAACCATCTACAGGCATCTTCAATCAGGACATGAGTATGAACCGGACCCAATGAGGCAAATCCGTCTTTCGAGGTAAAATCACCACAGCTTAACCGAAATGGCCAATTTGCAAACGTACAACAATAATACGTTTTCCTGTCTTCACAAAGATTTTACTTTGGCTTCCATTTACTTTCCATTAATTTCTACAGCCTTACCCTGCACCTAACCACAGCCTGCCTATCCCCAAAACATCACTTGTCTTTGGGGCTGTGGGTCCCGCGGGGAGCAGTCGCTCCTCTCTGCGTAGTATGTCTGGGGGAAATGGGCCTCACCACGTGAGAAATGCTGAAATGGCAGTTTCAGCGAGTTTCCTGAAATCAAGGAACTGGTTCCAAACTGGATCTTAAACTCTTAGTGACCAGCAGCCGGTCAGTGAGACACTTTGATCCGGTGAGGCGGTTTGACCTGCAGGAAAGAGGATTTTGGCTGCAGCCTTTTCCTGGAAGCTCCTTGTATGTGAACAATGTTGTGGCAGTGAGACTGTAAAGCTGCTCTGCTGTTGTGTCCTCAGCGCAGGCATCGGCCGGACGGGTTGCTTCATCGCCAGCAGCATTTGCTGCCAGCAGCTCAGAGAAACCGGACAGGTGGACATTCTGGAGATGGTTTGCCAGCTCCGACTCGACAGGTGAGGTCGTCTGAAGGTCATTTTGTTCGGATGTTCGTACATTCGCTGCTGGAAATAGAGTGGCTATTTCCTGGCTTTATGCTGTAGTTCTTCCTGACCCGTTTGGATCCCATTAGTGGGGCTCAGATCATGAAAGGTCCAAAAGCAATTCGCCAACATGTAGCCTCATGATACCAAGAGGAAAACTCAGGAGATCGTCACTGCATGAAGTTAGAAAACTGTGTTGATCCAACGTTAAACGCCAGAACCTTCATCTAAATGTGATGCTTCTCCTCTTCTGTCCTGTGCAGGGGTGGGATGATCCAGACCACCGAGCAGTACCAGTTCCTGTACTCCACACTGGCCCAGTACAGCCGCCAGCTGCAGCAGAACCAGGTACAGAACCAGGTACAGAACCTCATACAGCTGAGCCTAGAACCTTTTTTAAAGGAGGCAGTCAGACCCGCCTGCTGCCAAGTTCGACCAAATCGGAGAAACGATTTTCTGCATCTCAGTGGAAGAACTGCCAGTTTAACCGCATTTTCTCCCCATCAGGACCAGAACCAGACCGACACAAACTCACAGAACCAGCAGACGCCTGAGGACCAGGCCAGCGTACGGCTGCAGAACCTTCGACTGCAGAACTGAGAAAAACCAGAACCTACAAAACCAGCAATGCCCTCAAAGAAATCTGAAGAAAGCAGGAGAACCGGGAGAACCAGGAGAACCAGGAGAACCGGGAGAACCGAAGAGACGTCTCATGGACATCTGCAGCAGACAGGACTGACAGGAAACCGGATCCATCAGGGCAACACAGCAGAACCAGAACTGGATCTTCAGTTTGACTCTGAAAGTATGGAGAACCCAAAGAACCAAAATGTGCATCCTGGACTGAAAAGAGAAATAAAAACTTAGATTATTAAAATGAAAGAAATTTATTGTTTACATGTTTGTTTGTTTCTCAGAGACGAGCAGAGCTGAACCCGACCATCAGATTCTGTTTAGTCAGCAATTAAAACTCCACGGTTCATAAAGTTAATTTTAAAAAATAGGAACTTTTGTGTTGAACTGGAAGGTTTAATCAAACAAAGTCTGAAAACTTGTTTCAGATTCTTTTCTGGTTATTTGCTTTAGTTTTTTTGGGTTTTTTTAGCTGAAATGTATAAATTCAAGTTTGTTTTAAATTAAAAATTTTGTGCTTCTTGATGTTTCTGAACAAAACCAGCATTTTGTTGATGGGTCAGCAGGATGAGTTGTTCCTGCAGTACCACTAACGAACACTAGGTGTCATCAGCTAAACATCCTGCCTGCTAACCAGGGCCTGCTGTTATATTCATGTCAATAATATAGTTGTCTGTTTTGAATCAACCGGGAGCTTCGGGTTCCTCCCACTGTCCAGAAACATGACTGTTCTCTAAATCACGAACTCGAGGCCCGGGGGCCAAATCCGGCCCCCGTCGCCTTTTTATGTGGCCCTTTGGTGCCAACCGTCCAGATTACACTGTGCTTAAATATTATTTAATCAATCAAATCAAAGCAGTTTTTATTTTCTGTCAGATTTTATCAATCAGTCCCTCCAGTTTCTTGCAAATTATCGTAGAAATTCACGCAAATATTAACAAATCCCTGCAGCTTTTTGTGCCAAAGCATATCTGTGAGTTTACGGCAGATTTTTCCACAAAAATGGTCAAAAACATTTGGGTTCAAGTGATGCTGACAGCTGCCTCGACTTTAACTGAAGCACAAATATCATAAATAGTTTTAAATTAGCACCACAAACCGTTTCCAAAAAAATCACAAAAACGATCTCGTAATCCTGGAGGGACTGAAAAAAATGTTCAATATTATTTATTGTTAAAAATTCATGAATATGTTAATGGGTTTGATCCATTCTGGCGCAGCCGGCCCTTTCAGAACATTCATGATCCTCATTTGGCCCAAAACAAAAACGAGTTTGACGCCACAGCTCTAAATGATCCTTCGTGTCTCTGAGGCAACTGATGATTCCTGATGTGGAGGACTTTATGAGGTCCAAACCTCAATATTTTAAAATGCCAAACATATTTAATGATGTTCTGATGGGAACCAAACCTTCTGTGTTCAGATCAGACTATAAATAGAAAACATCAGATTGTCGCAGGAATCATACAGTGAACCAACAGAGGTCAGTGTTTCAGAACTCGTTACATATTTTCTGTTTCTGCCTGTCTTTGCTCTGCTCTCCTCTGCCTCCTCCACCAACCCCACCCAAACCGGAAGTACTGCCGTACTTTGGTTTACCCTTTTATGTGGAATCACCAAAAAGGCTAAATAGTGAATATTATGTTGAATAATCAACACATTAGGATTACATGAATTGATTAAATAAGTATGGACATTATGTTTGAGTGTAAAAAATTTATTTTATTGTAAGTTTTGACACAATAGATTTGCTCTGTGTTTTATTCTGAAGGGCTCCGCCGGATGTGCTCGTGCGCGTTGCTTCCTCCTTGTCGGCGCTAGCAGGAAAAGGCGCAGCTAGTAAACAGCAGAGAAAAGCCACTCGGTGGGTTTTAAAGCAGTAAAACACCGAGCTACCGGAGCTCCAGAGTGAATGTGAGGCCGCTTGGCTCTGTGGCTCTCCCTCTTACCGTCTGCGGGTGTCTCAGCGGCTGTCAGCGGCAGAGAAAGCGGAGCGTCGGGCCGGGCAGCCAGTTAGCAGCTAACCGAGCAGCAGAGCAGCTGTAGCGGACGGAGCGCAGACATGATCGCGCTGATCAACAAACTCCTGGACTGGTT
The DNA here is from genome assembly GCA_010277015.1 of Poeciliopsis turrubarensis. Classification (NCBI taxonomy): domain Eukaryota; kingdom Metazoa; phylum Chordata; class Actinopteri; order Cyprinodontiformes; family Poeciliidae; genus Poeciliopsis; species Poeciliopsis turrubarensis. The sequence goes on from VMRN01000346.1 coordinate 27,961, forward strand.
CAAGGCTCTGTTCTGGAAGGAGGAGATGGAGCTGACCCTGGTGGGGTTGCAGTACTCCGGGAAGACCACCTTTGTGAATGTGATAGCGGTGAGTGTTGCTGGATGTGGCGGCGTCCATTGTTGTCCTGCAGCGGTGAGGTCAGCTGGAGGCAGGCGGGGTGGAGTCCAGCAGCTCGGGTTCGGTTCCTCCACCTCCAGGTGGATCTGTGTGGATTCATCCCGCCTGGTTCCGCGGAGGGGAACATCTGGAGGCCGCCAGTCTGCTGCTGGATCAAACAGCAAAGGATTTGGTTCCAATGAAAAACCAGGAAAATACTAAATTTACTGCAAATATTTCAATATGAAATACTTCTAAAACAGATTCATTCTGTTTGGGCCATGAAAGATGTGATGATCATCTTTGTTCCATCTAGAAATGACTGTGATTAGTTTATCTTTTTGCTATTATTTATAATTCACAGGTTTCCACGCCTGTCGAATGATGAAACTGTTCATCTTGAACCCGAATGGCAGCAGGAAGTAGGCAGAAACAGACCTGCCCAATAAATCAATTAATCACATGAAGAAGCTCGATAATTGATCGGTTTTGCAAGAACACGAAGATCAGTAAACTTTAGTGTCTAGTGAACATTTAACACTGAAATTAAAAGATATTATAAACATCCAAACTAAATGATAAAAACAACAAATATAGCGAATTATGAAGTCCTGAAAAAAGATCTGGCAGGCTGAAGACTTATCATCCAGTTTGTGGTAAAAAGAGAAAAACAATAAATCATGCAAATGGAAACTTGTTTTAATTTATCAGGTGATTAATTGATTTACTGCTTATTGGCCTACAACCATATTAACGGAAAGTGTAGTGGAAGGAAAAACACAAACCAGAGCTTCATAGAGATGTATCCAGAGTCAGAGCAGCCTTACCTGAACGTCAGATTTATGGGCCAGCGAATCAATCGGCCCAGATTCCCTTTGTGTGGTGAGACGGGTTATCGGCCGAGGCGTCCTTACGGAGCCCATCTTATCCACTGATCTGACGTGCCTCAGCAAAGCGCCGCAATCAGACACTGGGTAACAATCGTCACCTGACACTTCAGTCAGAAAACATAATCAGCAGGTCAGGCTGCTGATTGATCAATCGGTTCAGTGCTGGTGTCAGCTGTTTGACAGAGAGTGTGTGTGTGTGTGTGTGTGTGTGTGTTTCAGTCGGGTCAGTTCAGCGAAGACATGATTCCTACAGTGGGCTTCAACATGAGGAAGATCACCAAGGGCAACGTCACCATCAAGGTTGGTAGTTCGATTCCCTGCGTGTCTCCTTGCCGCTCTGTCCTCTCACATCCGTCTCTGTGTCTCCAGCTGTGGGACATCGGCGGCCAGCCTCGCTTCAGGAGCATGTGGGAACGCTACTGCCGGGGCGTCAGCGCCATCGTGTAAGTCTGGCGGCAGCGTGGGGCGGCAGGGCGGGGGGGCGGCTCCTGAGGCCCAACAGAACCAGAGTTTCCTCACAGCAGCAGCAGAGGCCCAGATATTCTCACTGATATGTAATCCGTCTGTCCATCTGCATTCTAATCTCCATCATAATCCGACCAGATTCTGATTCTAATCCAACCATAAATCCATCCGTGTTCCAATCCACATCACATTCATCCATATAATTGTATCCATGTCTTAATCCAACCGTCTGTCCATATTTTAATCCTAATCCAACTATTAGTTCATCCACATCTTGATCTGTTCCTCTATCCTAATCCTAATCTGGCCATCTGGCCATATTTTAAGACTAATTTGTTTAATCCTAACGTCTTTTGTGAATATCCTTAATCCTAATTCGACTATATGTCCTTCCATATTGCAGACATAATTTTATTCTAATTCTAATCCAACCTTTAGTTCATCCACATGTGAATCTCTTAATCCTAATCTGACCATCTGTCCTTCCATATCGTAACCTGGTCTGTCTGTCCATGTTCTAATCCAAACCCTAGTCCTGTCATCTTCATCCTAATCTGACCTTCTGTCCGTTTGCTAATCCCTCAGTTCCTCTGCTGCGTCTTGTGTTCCAGTTGGATTATGGAGATTTTCACCTCAGTGAGAATCCGAGTCATAAAGTGAGATGATGAGAAAATAAATTCATGTTTTCATTTTGTGAGGATTGATGGTTCGTATCTTCAGTTTGGATCTTTTTCAGGATTAACTTGTCGTCAGGACGCGGCGGCTGTCTGGATTCCTTCTGGTTTGTGACGTTTGTTTTCGTCCTGCTGCAGCTACATGGTTGACGCAGCCGATCCAGAGAAGATCGAAGCCTCCAAGAACGAACTGCACAACCTGCTGGACAAGCCGCAGCTGCAGGGGATTCCTGTGAGAAAACCCGAAACGCCAGGCAGACGGAGCTGAGCGCAGAGGAACGGGTCAAACTCACGGCCCGGGGCCAAATCCGGCCCGCCACAGCTTTTTATGTGGCCCTGTGGGCTCCAGAGGGACGCATAGGACCTGTTGTGTTTAAATCTAATTTTATGAATCGAATCAGTTTTTACCTGCTGGCTGATAAATCTGGTCAATTCATCGATTCTACGACTTTTGGAGGTTCTTTTAAAATCAACAGTTGCTCCATTTTTCTCAATAATACGTAATTGTGAGTTTGTTGGAAATTTTCCTCAAAATGTTGCAGTCGGCGCAATTTAAAAACTATTTGACTCGTGGCCAAAAATATAAAGTTTAAACTCCAGCAGCTACAAAACTTAGTATATATGTTTTTATTGTAATTATTTTTGCAAACATTATTTTTTTATGCTTATCTGATAAACTAAAATAAACTAAAAACAATCAGTCAGTTTTCTGTAAACAGCGAAATGTGAATCATCAAAACCACAAGAAATAAAACTTTAAATCTCTGAACTATGAGCTTCACTTCCTGAAACGACAGGCTGCCTCCCTCAGGCCCACAACCCGATTCCGCAAACGCTCAGCACTGAATGCTTTCTACCTGCATGCTCTGGCTCTGGCTCTGGTTCTGGCTCTGGTTCTGGTTCTGCTGCATCCAACCCGTTCTCCTTCTCTCTGTCCTCAGGTTCTGGTTCTGGGCAACAAGCGGGACCTGCCAGGCGCTCTGGACGAGAAGGAGCTCATAGAGAGGATGTAAGTCCTGACCCGTGTCTGACCTCGACCCCGGCGGGTCCCTGGGGTCCAGTTGGAGCTCCAGGTTCTGCTGCCTGTTTCAGTGTTTCGGGTCGTTGTTGTGTTCAGGAACCTGTCGGCCATCCAGGACAGAGAGATCTGCTGCTACTCCATTTCCTGCAAGGAGAAAGACAACATTGGTAAACACACACACACACACATGCATGCACACACACACACACACACACGTTTATCAACACAAGGTGCTTTCCATGATGAAGTAATCAGCTGCTACCTGTTATTATTTAGCACTAGATAGAAAACATTGCAGCAAAATAAAATGAAATATGTTTCATTTTATTGTGGCGGCTCTGGGAAGAGGCAGGAAGCTAAGTGCGCTAAATGTTTTTGAATTAGCTAAAGCACTAAGTGAAAAATTAGCTCTGCTGTTAGCGTATTAGCAGAAGTTGCCGAATCAGGAAATGTGTTCCAGGTGTGTTTGGTCCCGCCTCCTTCATTTCTGTCCAATAGGAGCACTGATCTTCACCCATGTGACTTTGTTTACATATTTTAATCCGCTTTTAAAAAGCTCAATGTGAAAGCAAACCAAAGAAAGAAAATAAAGTCTGGATCTGGTCCGGACCAAACAACTGGACTTCCTGCTGTGAATTCACCCCAAATCTGCTTCCTGTGGGTTTGTTGGTCTTTGTGGTGAAAACATTTATTATAGAATAACATTTTACTAACCATGCTTATGAAGTTTTACCAAACGAACCTGTCTGAGCTTTTCACGCTGATGACCTCATGACCTTTGGTCTGTAAGCACATAATAAACCAGCTGGATGATGGTTAGGTATGTTATTGTGACCTCCAGCTCTGTGTCTGCAGACATCACTCTGCAGTGGCTGATCCAACACTCCAGGACCAAGAGGAGTTCCTGAGGGACGACCCGACCCGGACGGGCCACGCCCACCAGCCCTGACCCCGCCCCTGCCCTCCTCCCTCCCTCCTGTCTCCTCATGACCTCCGCCTCACCCTCAGCTCCAGGTGACCCTTGCCCTCCAACAGTTCATGTTGAGGCTGCTGATTCTATTCCAGGAAAATTTTTTAGAAACACTTTAAATCCAGAACCAACTTATTTCAGTTCAATCAGAACCAAACGAAGCCGAAGTTTGTCTTTGACGAGCTTCTGAAGCCAAACGGACCTCCTGTAAACGCTTTGATCCGCCTCCATCCGGGATGGATCCGGGTCAAACTTCCACCGAGACGCTTCGATTCGGCGGCGGAGAGGTCACGGTTAAAACTGCTGGGTTTCCGTGGAAACGGGTCAGAACACCAGCACCACAGCTTCCTCCTGCACATTACAGAGGACAGTTGGGGTTTTAGTTGAAGTAGTTTACGACGATGCTGCGTTCACACCAAACGTCTCGCACATCCAACATGGCCGACGCTCCAGATAGTGGAAAATCTGAAGTTTTGCAGCTGAACGCAGAGCATCAACCAATCAGAGACAGTCCTCAACCTGACCAGTGTCACTCGGCGCCGACCAGGTCAGCAGGCGGCCAGCCTGAGGTGAGACTAGAATATGGCTGGAAGCGCCAGACTGGACCGACCGGACGGGCCGACCCGACTGGCCGGACCGACCCGACTGGCCGACCCGACTGGCCGACCCGACTGGCCGACCCAACTGGCCAGACCGACCCGACTAGCTGACCCGACTGGCCGGACCGACCCGACTACCCGACCCGACCCGACTGACCGACCCGACTGGGCCGAGCCGACTGGCCGACCTGCCGGACCGACCCGACTGGCCGGACCGACGGACCGACCCGCCGGGCCAAACCCGCCAGACTCGCATCGTCTCTGGTGACTCGGCAGTAAATGAAGCTCAGCGTTTGTCGAACGGAGAGAGGGAGACGCTGCGATCGGTGAAAACGTCAGTTACAGATGATCGATCAGACAGATTCAGATCCGTTTCAGCAGAACCAGAACCGTCGGCCCGGTTTTAACCTCCCAGACTTCACGTTGGCAGCCATGTTGGATCAGAATCTAAAAACCTTTTAACAACCTGAACCTAAACCATCCTGTCCTCCCTTCCCTTCTTCCTCCATCTTCATCCCTCCATCCTCCACCGTCCTGCTGCTTGTCCTCCGTCTCCTCCAGTCCGTTTTGGTTCTGCTTCTCCGCCTCTTCCTCCCGCTCTGCGAGCCGTTCAAACCTTTTTATTATTGCACTGTTGTTTTTGGTTTTGTAAGATATTAATAAGAAGAATAATGTTAATAATCTACTGGTGCCCTAACCCTGATGTGTGGTACTCTACCTGAAGGACAAACGTTTTTGTTTCTGTCTGGAATTAGATTTTTATTCATGTTTGTTTTATATTATTGTTGTTGTTTTTTTTATTGTTTTATGAATTGATTGGACCAGCGGTGTCATGTGATCTCATGAAACATCTGCATCATGTTGAACTAAATCAAGCATAATCACATATTAAATTTTTAATTTAAACTCAAACTGAGACTAAATATCTTTTCTGCTATTTATTTATTTTACTTCTTCCTCCAAATCAAAACCAGCAGAAGCATTTTCTCTCCCTGAAATATTTAGGAGTTCAGGTGTGTTTTAACAGTCGGGCCGAGCAGAGACCTCCCCATCAAACACGTCTGCCTGGGATTTGAATTCTTCTCATGTTGCAGAAATTCATTAAATAATTTGCTGGTTTTGTCGTTGTGACTGGTGGCACAGAGGTGCTGAAATTTAGTTCAGAACGACGGCGATTACAACATTTAGATGGAGAAATAGACAAAGAGAAAAGCTGGAATAAAATGTGACCCTTTAATAAAACATCAACATTCAGTGTATCTGCAAATATTTTTCGGTAATTTATGGAAGAGTGAAGACGAGGGGAGATGAACTCATGTAAGTTGCTTCTTGACGATGTTTAAGGTTGAAATCTGGAAAAGATTTGGGAATCATTCAGGCTTCCAACCCGGAAATCTTCAGGATTTACAGGATAAGTATGGAGGGAAAATGCTCTCTGGTTTCTGAACAGTTTTTGTTCTTCTTCTCTTTGCGACGGTTCAGTCTGAGGCCTTCCTCAGGTGAGTGTTTGTCGGGCGGCATGTCCAGCTGCTCTGCTGCTCTGTAACTTAAAACGCAGCAACACGTTGACAGACGTCATCAACGGTTGCCTCTGCTTTTGGACGGCAGCAGCTGCAGTTTGTGGAAGCAAAGAAACGTTTCGACAAAATGCCACGAGGAAAGAAATGAGCTTCACTGCTGCTGCTCATCAAGCTTTAAATGATTTCTATTCCTCTTTCTGCAGAGAAACAATTTAATATCCTAGTAATGTTTATTTATTATTTGCACTCAGTCATTTCCTGTTTTTTAGCTACTTTCAGCATCTGAGCTGCAGTTCTACTGGAGAGGCACCAGGGGGCAGCACACGCTCACTGTGAGAGATTCTGGTGGCGTGTGTGTGTGTGTGTGTGTGTGTAGGTGTGTGTGTGTGTGTGTGTGTGTATGTGGGTGAGTGTATGTGTGTGTGTATGTGGGTGTGTGTGTGTGTGTGTGTATGTGGGTGTGTGGGTGTGTAGGTGTGTGTAGGTGGGTGTATGTGCAGGTGGGTGTGTGTGTGGGTGTGTGTAGGTGGGTGTATGTGCAGGTGGGTGTGTGTGTGTGTGTGAGACCTGAGCAGCAGCAGACAGAACCTGTGGCAGTAATTACAGGTGAGCTGCTGCAGGGGGCGCCACATGCAGAAGGTCAGATCTGGCTCACAGAAAACCTTTCAGCAGATTTTTACCCATAAAAGTCCAACAAACTGGTAAAATCCATCAAAATCATGTTTATTGTGTAGAACTGGAGCTCCGTCTGACTTCAATGCTGTTTATTTTCATGGATTTTCATGATTTTTTGTGGATTTTCTTGGAGTTTTGTGTGAACTGTCTGATTCAGACTTCCTCTTGTCCCGTTTAGAGTGTCATTCTAGAGGATCAGAGACAGTTTAGAGGAAAGAAAGACGAGTCTGCAGCTTTCTCATCGACTCAAAGGCGAACGGACAAAACCAGAAGACGGTGAAAGCAGAGAGCCGCTGGTGGGACGTGAGCGCACTGATAAACCGTCCGTCCTCTGGAGGACTCAGCCTCTCTTTCCCAGTGTGAAGTGTATGACCAACAAAGGCGCAGGCCTCAGTGTTTCCTGTCTACAGTGTGAGGTGGTCCCCCCCTGCTCCACCACGTTGCCATGGCAACAGCATCCCCCCCTCTTCACTCCTTTCCTCATCAGTTTTCTTACTGAACAAAAGCGACATTGTGCTCCCGGTTTTCAGGGAGCGTTCACGTTGACGCGCACGTAACACATTCAGGTCAGATTAGTTTGTTGTTCTCACACACACACACACACACACACACACACGTATGGCAGCTCATTCACTCATAAGAGGGAAACACAGTTTTTCAGACAAGAGCTTCTTCATATCAGACGGTTTCACACGGTGAGTTCGAGTCTCTGGAAACAATTTTCTCATGAAGTTCATCGTCTCCATCCAGACCGGTCCAAAGGTTCTGATCCACATCTGAGCTTGTGCTGGGATGTTGTTTGCTTTTTCTCTCACTTTCAGAGCAGAACCAGAACATTTTCACAGGATGTTTTGTTCTTTCAGGCTCTTAAAGGTTCTGTGGAGAAGCATCGAGTCGTTTGGACCGAACCGTTCATCATGGTTCATACTGATTCATTCAAATCATATTCAATCACTGCAAAAACACAAAATCTTAGATATTTTGTTTCTGGTGCACATGTCTCAGTTTTATCTTATTTTAAGGATGCTAACTCATCCTTTCTGAAAGGTCTGGGAATCTTTAACTATCTTATGATTCAATTAAAAATCAATTTTTGATCCAAAAGGATTCTTCATAAATAGCAGCTCTCCGCTTTGCCAGGCAGAGTAACAAATGGAGACGTTAAAGGGTCTGGTGTCGAGTCTGAACCTGATCAGAGCGTAAAAACTTGGACAGAACCCAAAGTGGTTATTTCAGCTCAGAATATTTTTCTACAAAAGATCCAGGAGTCCTGAAGCCTGAGTAGCCGGGGGTCCAGTGTGTCTGAAAGCGCAGGACAACGCAGCGTGTTGTTACTGTCGTCTTACTCTGAGCAGACTGCTGACCCTCCGCCCAGCATGATCTACACCCGCATGTCCCTGATGGGGGCCGGTGCCAGAGAGACCCCGGACCAACTCATCACAGAGACGCAAACATGCACGAAGCCAAACCTGCAGACCTGTTAGAACGACTGTCATGCGTTTGGGAGGAAGTGGAGAGAAACCAAGCATGCAAACTGCAGACGCCAGGCTGGGATTCGAACCTTCTTGCTGCAAGGCCACCGTGAAAAATGTTTCCTCATTTCCGGTCCAGCTGAACTGTAAAGAACTTTTCTTCTTTTTAAAGTTCAGATCAAACCCAGTTACTCATAAAACTCATGAAACGTGTTTTTACCCTCGGCATGATCTGGATGTAGAGTCAGCCCCACCTTGAACGACGTGGGATTCGAACCTGTGACCTCTGTGTTACACAAGCGCAGGCCTGAAGTTGGTTCCCGTCCAGTCGGCCCCAGAGACGCTGTTGTATGACCAATGGAGGTCTAGTCGCCTCAGTGTGTGCGTTCATTAGCGAACAGAGGCGGTCTGTTCGGGGCGAGCTCTCATCACTACTAATGAGAACAACAGCAGCGAAGCCTGAAACACTCTGTTCCTCCAGCTCTGCATCAATCACCTTCCTCCTCCTCCTCCTCCTCATCTGCCCCCATTCAGCAGCAGATCACCAGCAGCTAAAATCAGCTTTAATCAGCAGGTGGCGTCGGCTCCCTCAACGCGTCCAGGAAAACCTCCAACACCTCAAAGACCCGATCCGGTCGCTCATCGGACTGAGCGGCTATTATTATCAACACCAATCCAGAAATAAAAGATCTTCACGATCAGCCCTGGAGGAGCCTCAGCTCATATTCCTGGTTGGGAATAAAAACCCTTCCTGGTTCTGCCTTCAGTCCTGCATCAAGTTCTGGACGTGTTTGGGTCGACTAGGATATGAGGCAGGATCATGTTTTCCAGACACATAATCCATTTTAAAGCACAATAAACTAACTAAGTTACTTCAGTTATAAAAATGCTAAATATAATAAACATGACTTCAAGGAAATTTGACTTCCTGAATTAACACCTTGAAATTGGGCCTCTGTCTCTTTAAAAACTCTTTCTGAAGTAGCTCCGTTGATGAGCTCAGCAGATGTTCGCTAATTGCTGCTGGCGAGTCTGAAGGGGCTGAGTGGGCGGGGCTAGGTCCACCCAGGCGTTTCAACAGGTGACAGGTTGCCATGGAAATGAAAGGGTTTCTGAAACATGCATAAATGAATCAAGGCAACACTCCAGCCATGATTTAGATGAGGAAACATGATAACATGATGGAAAGATCATAAACGTATATTTTACATGACACTGGCCCTTTAATGTCTGTGATCCTGCCTGCAGTTTAGATGCTTCTCTTCTCTGTCACCTGAACTGAGTGAACGTCTGGTTAGCGAACCGCTGCAGCGCAGATCGCCTGGATGCTGATGAGAGTTTACCTGGGCAGCCCTGATTTCAACAGGTGTGTTTTCAGCGGCTTCAGTTTGAACTTGAAACGTTGTCTGATTCGCGTCTGGAGCCGTTAACAGTTTGTAGCTTTCACTCCCTCCAGCCTCCTTTCTGTGAGTGTCTGACCCTCCAGAGGACAGAAAATGTCCCGCTTTTAAATCCTCTTCATGGGTTGCCAGGGCAACGAGGGAAGAGACCGGCGCTGATTAGAAAATAGCTGAACTTTCTAAATTAACACAACTGAGAGTCGGTTTGGGTGAATTTGGACCGGTTTCCCCTGGAGACCGGACAGCAGTGAGGTCATTGATATGCTGAGCTGCAGCTCCTAACCAACCCGCGGGTCTGAAGAACCCATCAGAACCGTGAAACCAGAACATGTTTACCATGCAGACACCATGTTTTACCTGAAGAAGTGAAAGCATTTGAACTGGTTCATGTTCTAGACCTCTGGTCCAATTCCCAGCAGGAGAGGCCGTATCTCCTACGGTTAGCTGCTAACGCTACAGCATTAATTACAGACATTAGTTCTGCTAACGCTACAGCGCTACACCAACACCGCAGCATATAGCATAGCTAATGCTAAAGCGATAAATTCAACCATGTTGATTTCCATCATGGTTCGGCTTTGCTAATTAAAACGTTAGCTATGCTAACCGTAACGCAGCAATCATAAAGCTTGGTTCTGCTAATGTTATAGCAGCGTATCAACATGGTGTTTAGCAGAAGCTAAGGCTCTAAATTTAACTGTAGTTACCGACGTTGTTGCACTAAAGAAATGATTTTCTGGATCAAATCTTTCTCTCATGTTTCAGTTTTTTAGTTTTGCTAACTTCGTTCTGATTTAGCCCAGTAGCTTTTACTGAAACAATTTCATCCACTTCAAACAGCAGCATGAACTTAAAAGACTATTTTAAATGCTGAACTTTATTCAACTGAAAGTTTACAAAACAAACTGATAAATTCATTTAGGGGAAGCTGAGAGTCTCAAATGTCTCAAATGTTTTCAAAGATATCAATGATGCTAAATAAAAATGAGCTAATGAGCTGTTAGCTCATTAGCGGATCAGCAGCAGGGTGTTCACTACCTGAGTTCATTAAAGTTATTTCTCCTCCATTGTCTGAAGCTCTAACAACTAAATTCTAATCAGGTTGCAATTTGGACTTTGATTAGGCCATATTAGTTCTGTTGTAAATCTGTTGCTGTATTAAATGATCCAGTTTGGTCTGAGGCGGAGTTTTCATATTGTTCATTGCATCCTAAAACCAGTAGAAAGGTTTTATTTAGATGCTCTTCAAAGCATTTTTAAGATCTTCATGCAGATCTTCTGATTCTGGTTTCTGATAGAGACACAAACACACAAACCTGACAAACATGTTGTAATTTCAGAAATTTAACATTAAAACACAGAATATTACAAAGGCACAATCATCCATGTCACATAAAATCTGCATCCTGTTTTCTGGGATTAGTTGAACTTCTATCTGCTGTTCCTTCATGTTCTAGACATTCTGGTTTAGGAACATTAATACACTTTAATCTACACACTGTGAGCCCTGAACAGACGATCATCATCTTCCTCATCTTCCTCCATGTTCTTCATCAACATCTCGTCTCTTTAGCTCAGATTAGTAGCTTCATTATCAGCACAACCTTTACAGAAACACCTGCAGTAAAAACCAGAACACATTCAACAGGCTCAGGGAACCCCCTGCTGGGCTGCTGCTGCGCACCAGAACCGACTGCTTCTGGAGCCGGTTCTGGAGCACACCAGAACCGACTGGGTCCAGCCTGGTTCTGAGCACCAGAACCGACTGG
>VMRN01000347.1:0-17864 GCA_010277015.1 Poeciliopsis turrubarensis
TCTCCTCCATCTCTCTCTCTCAGGGTCCAACAGCAGATGGTCCCTGGTCCAAAACAAAGACCTTGGTTCTGTTGGGCTACTAGGTCAGAACTCTTCCAGAACCAGTCAGTGATCCCGTTGGTTCTGGTGGTTCTGGTTTCCAGTTGGGCCAGGACCCTGCAGGTCTGGTTCGTGGTTCTGGTCCTGCTGGCCCCCATGCTGTACCTGTGCAGGCGCCCCTGACTCGGGTGTGTTTCCATAGCAACTGGAGGAGCGCAGCGAGGACGAGGAGGATAAGGAGTGTCTTCGTCAGGCCATCACGGCGCTGCTGAACCTGCAGAGCAGCTTGGAGAGGATTTGCTCCAGGAGCCTGGCCAAGCGGAGGCTCAGGTAGGAACGGCTACCGGTGAAGTCCTTTTGACTTCGCTCCACAGTCACAAGCACACACACGTTTATACACCAATATGCAGATCAGTAGGCAGTTTGGGGTAAAGTGCCTTGCCCCGGGGCACATCGACATGTTGCAGGAGGAAGTTGGAATTGCACCTACAACCTTCCGATGGCAAGACAATTACTCGCCCTGACTAACTTCTCTGGATAAACAGAAGCACACAGGTGAAGCCCAGCTGGATGGGTCAGGTAACCCCTGGCTCTCTGCTATGCTGCAGCTAGCATAGGCTGCTCTTGATGCTAAGGCTAGTTAGCACACCCACTGACAACAGTGGGTAAGCGGTTTCTGCCAGAAAGTTGGTGGTGATTTTTGTATTTTTTATTACAGTGTGCCATTATAACACATAAGCATGCATTAGTTTTGAAAATAGTTAGCCAGATACACCTGGCTCTTAAAATCTAGCCAATAGGAACACATCTTGCAGGCCCCGCCCTTAGGCCCCGCCCTTAGGCCCCGCCCTTAGGCCCCGCCCTTAGGCCCCGCCCTTAGGCCCCGCCCTTAGGCCCCGCCCTTAGGCCCTGCCCTTAGGCCCCGCCCAGGACGTTCATGTGAGTTCAGGCATAAAAAAAAAACTCGGACTCAGCAAGAACTTAGGCTGTCAAGCAAAAAATTCTGATATGCAAACATAAAAGTTTCAAACAAAAATTGGTGATCTCAATAAAAAATCAAACTTTTTACAAGTTTTTTAATACTTTGTATTTGTTTTCAACATACAGGTGCAGACAATGAAACATGAGGGCAGGTGGCAGGCAGTCACACTGATGAACTTTACAAATTCTTTTGTTTAAAGAAATAATGCTTTCAATTTTAATGAGATACATATAAATTTTAATCCAAAAGTTTTGGTCAGAGCTGAACTTCTTTTGTTTTTTTTGATGGAATAATTGTAAAAAAAATTGAAGTATTTAAATTGAACAGGGTCAGAATAGTGATTGGTGTGATAGAGTAAACCTCATGCTGACCCTTCAACCCGCTCTGGCTGGCATCACTCCCCACTCTTTGGTTGCCCAGCAACAACCTGCTGCTTGAAAACAATCCCAGCTGGAGGGACAACTGGCGCTAGATCTGGAAAAGTCTGCAATTAGGCAGGATTTCAGATATTTCAATCTAACTGATCAATCCATATCAATATGGAGCGATATGAATGCTGGAGTAAAGCTAGCGTTAGCACATGAACACTCATGGTGCGTTTAAAGACGGCTCAGAAAAACACGTTGCCCCTGATAAAATCGATTAGCTGCTAAAACAGAATAGACAGTGGGACATGAGGAGGACATGTCCAACATGTCCCCATGTCTCTCTGGTCCCCCGCTTCCTCTTCCGCCTCTGACCCGTCTGTCTGTGTGTCTGTCTGTCTGTGCTTCCCCAGCGAGCCGGCCTGCCGCCTCCACAGCCAGCAGGTGAAGAGTAAGCACCTGGCCATCAGGAGGATGAAGGACGTCCAGCGGAGCATCGACGGCTGGGAGGGGACGGACATCGCGCAGTGCTGTAACGAGTTCATTATGGAGGGCGCGTTGAGCCGCGTCGGTGCCAAGCACGAGCGCCACATCTTCCTGTTCGACGGACTGATGATCAGCTGCAAGGCCGGCCACGCGCCGCCGCGGCTGCCCGGCGCCGCCGCCGCCGAGTTCCGCCTCAAGGAGAAGTTCCTGATGCGGAAGGTCCGGGTGGTGGACCGGGATGACCGGGACGGCGAGTGGCGGCACGCCTTCGAGGTGGCGCCAAAGGACGGCGGCGGCGTGCTGTTTGCCGCCAAGTCAGCGGAGGAGAAGAACGGCTGGATGGCGGCGCTGGTGTCGCTGCAGTACCGCGGCACGCTGGAGCGCATGCTGGACCAGGCGCTGCTGCAGGACGAGGAGCAGCAGATGCGGCTGCCGTCGGTCCAGCTGTATCGCTTCGCCGAACCCGACTCGGACCAGAACGTTGTGTTTGAGGACAGCGTCCAGTCCAAGTCTGGCATCCCCGTCATTAAAGCCGGGACAGTCCTGAAGCTCATCGAGAGGCTCACCTTCCACCTGTATGCAGGTGAGTGGAGGCGGAACTTTCCACGTTTTTAACCGTTTGGATCGACCAGCGACTATGATTAGCGTAATCCGCTATGCAACCATATAACACCGAAAACGGGAAGTATGACCGCCAACCTTCCTCTTCCATAGCAACCTCTCTGGACTCCTAGGAAGTGTTAGCTACCGCTAAAGTAGCTAGTAGCCACTTTAGCAGTAGGTACTTTAGCGGAAGCTACTTTCTTGGAGCTCCTGGATTAACCTTCTGAAGATTCAGTTATTATATTTCTCCTAAAATGTTTACTATTAGTATTAAGACATGAGCTTTCTCAGCAATATTGATTGATCAATCGTATAAATTATTGATGCAGCATTGTCTTTCATGACCTTTGGGCTCTTAATGCGTCACCACCCAGTCTGGGACAGTTCGGCCTGGAAACGGGTTGGTAGGAGGACCTCCTGATGGGAGCTGGTTCAGAACTGGTTCTCCAGAACCTCTGAACCCAGTCCTCGATACACACTCTAAATCAGAACCGGTCGTGTTTCCTGTTTCCACAGATCCAAACTTTGTCCGGACCTTTCTGACCACGTACCGGTCCTTCTGCCGGCCTGGGGAGCTGCTAGACCTGCTGGTGGAGAGGTGGGCTCATCTGGCCTCTTGGGCCAATCAGAACCTCCACAACTCAGACCAGGAAGTGACATCACACAGACAGCAGGCATCAACGCTGAGCCTGAACCCAGTCTTCCTCTGAAGTGGTTCTGGTCCAGAGTTTGCGCTAGACCTTTTTGTTTTGTCATTTTGATCGACAGCATTAAAATCAGTCATGTTCTGTTTTTACCCATAAATCACAATCATATCAATATCAGGCTATTTAGCGGTTCAGTGAATATTCAGCTGGTTGAACCTGAATCCAGATGTTGTCACACATAAAGCAGGTGAAGCATCTAAAACAGGGGTCCCCCAGGTGGGTCCTGGAGGGCCGGTTGCATCCTGCATGTTTTAGTCTCTCCTTGGTGAAAATGTCAATGTTCTCCTAAGAAGAACATTGACCTTTTCAGCATGTCAATGTTCTTCTTAGGCCTCTAACGAGCGCCATTTGATCCAGGTGCGTTAAATCAGGGAGAGAACTAAATCATGCAGGATGCCGGCCCTCGAGGACCCACGTTGGGGACCCCGGATCTCAAACCTGCTGACTCAGGCCCATAACTTCTAATCAATCAAATGCAGTGACTCCATGAAATGAGCCTCATTCCAGCCTGAAGGCTCAGCCTCACTAAATCCTCCTGGCCTGCAGAGAACCTGCACTGGATCATCGATCAGTTGATCAGTCGGACCCAAACCGATCAGTTGAACTTTTTTACCCGGTGCGGTCCGCTTCGCGCTTCTACTGGATTTCATTCGCGGCGTCGCTTCTCCGAAACGGACAGATGTTGCATGTGCCGCCGCGTTTGGAGGGAAACGTCTTCAGCTCCAGTCGTTCAAACCCAGGATGAGTTCAGTTCTGCAGCCCCTGCGCATGGTACCGTCTGAACTTCTGCACCGTCATTTATTTCCTCCAGATAAACTGCCGGCTCCTGTTGGACTATTAATGGATCAGCTCAACGTTGCATCTCTTTAGTTTCTCTGGTCTGGAATTAAAGGCCTCATTTCTCCCAAAGCTTTTTAAAGCTCTTCCTCACCAGGCGCTCCAAGGCGTCCGGTCCGTAACCCTTCAACCCGCCGTCGGCTCCGGTCAGAAACATTGAGTTCAGAGTCCATGAGATGATATTCAGAAAGGACGTTTCACTGATTGACTTTAGCTCCTCTGCGACGAACTGTTTGCTTAATGTCTGGCTTTGGTCACCAATCAGGGCTCTGATTATAACCTGTCCAATGACCGACGGGCTTCAAGTCTCCCTGCCGTTCACAAAATAACCGGTCAAATACGGAGAACATCCCGTTAACACGACCTATATGAATGTATTTTAAATGTCTCTGATTAAATCCTGGCGCATTAGAGGCTAACAGCTTCATTAGCTTAGCTACAGACTAACGGGTCGATAGCCACTGACCTCTTGAAGAACAACAGGGTTATAAATTGACGCCCTTTCTTCTGGTCGTTCTTTTTTAAACCTGGTTTAATTATGATTTAGGCAGCTGGTTATGATCTGTTGCTCTACTGGCTGCTAAACACCGTCACCGTCCAGCGCCAAGCAGGAACAAACCATTCCATGAAGAAATGGGGGGTCACTAAATATGGACGCTGGCCTTCTGGTCTGGGAGGAGGAACGTTTAACTCTCACTGCAAGTAAAAACAACGATGCCATTTTATTAGTGACGGGCAACAAAAGGGCCTTTTTGTGTTGAAAAAGACGTTGCTGTGGGAGGCCCCCTAGTGGTCAGGTCCTGACTGTCCCTCCTATGAGAAACACTCGGTTCTGGTCCTGGACCTGGTTCTAGTTTTGGCCCGGTTCGAAAGCTGGTCTGTGTCTGCAGGTTCGACATTCCTGAGCCGGTGCTGGCCGAATCGGACGCCATGGACGGGTTGGAGCAGCTACTCAGCGCCGACCTCAAACGGTTCCGTAAAGAGTTTGTTCAGCCGGTCCAGCTCAGGTACAGAGCTCCTTCTGGCAGTCCTGGTCCTGGTCATGATCCTGGTTCTGATGTGCGGCCCGTGTCGTCCTGCAGGGTTCTGAACGTGTGCCGCCACTGGGTGGAGCATCACTTCTACGACTTCGAACGAGACCCAGGTCTGCTGAGCCGACTGGAGGACTTCATTGCTTCGGTCAGAGGTCGGTGCCGGTCCAATACCCGATCCAGAACCAGAACGAACACTAACACCTACAGAACCACAACTAGACCCAGAACAGTGCTGACCCACCTCCTGCTGCAGGTTTGACCCGTTTACCTGGATCCACTCAGGAAATGGGCCTGGACCCAGAGTGGACCTGGACTTGGACTGTACCAGACCTGGAGTGGACCTGACTTGATTAGACCTGGACTTGGACCTGTACAGAACCCAAAGGTTGTACCTGTATTAGAAGATGCTGTCCCTTTAAGACAGCTCTACTTCCTGGGTTTTATTTCAGAATCCTGAACAGTGATTGGTCAGCAGGGAGAGGGCGAGCGCCCCCTGCTGGGCGCCACACCGACCTGGTTCTAGATAACAGACTTTCAGCTGGTTCTGTTGGTGGCTCTCAGCCTGACTGCTGGTGTCTGGTGAGCGGTTCTGCGGACCCGGTCCGGTCCGGTCCGGTCCGGTGAGTGGTTCTGGTTGTGTTGCAGGGAAAGCCATGAGGAAGTGGGTGGAGTCCATCACTAAGATCATCCAGAGGAAGCAGCAGGTGCAGGTGAGCCAGGTGAGCCCCCCCCCCCAGCATCACCTTCCAGAACTCGCCCCCCCCCATCGAGTGGCACCTCTGCAGGCAAGGAGCTGTTGAGACCTTTGACCTCATGACCCTTCACCCCATCGAGATCGCCCGCCAGCTGACGCTGCTCGAGTCTGACTTCTACAGGTAACGTACGTTTCCCAGTGCACCGGGCCCGTCTGACCCCTGACCCCTGACCTCTGACCTGGGCCCTCAGGGCGGTGCGCCCGTCGGAGCTGGTGGGCAGCGTCTGGACCAAGGAGGACAAGGAGCTGCACTCGCCCAACCTGCTGAGGATGATCCGGCACACCACCAACCTCACGCTGTGGCTGGAGAAGTAAGACATGGGAACACAGAGCCCCTTCTGCGCTGCACCGCTGGACCCGGTCCGCTTCCAGCCCAGTACCACCGAGAGCTGTGGTTCCCACCGGGCCGGTTTGGAGTTAGCTGTTGATTGGTTCATTGGCTGCAGGGGCGGACAAAGACCAGATCTCTGGATCAGAGGAGCACTAGACTTTCTCTGTGTCCGTCATTTCAATTTGTTGCATCAATAAATTCCCGTCATAATCGACTCTTAGCCTGCACTGGGATGACGGTCGCCTCTTCAGCCAAAGATTTGAATGGTAAATGTAAATAACGTTTCTCCGATTGAACCGATCAGAAGTCGGCAAGGTTGTAAACGAGCCGATTTCCCCATCTGACGTCGCTCCAGCTGGGAATGAGCTTTTTGTTGTTGTTAAATGTGAAGCTGAGGTAAACGTTTCCCGCACTTCCTCACTCATACAGCAAAAATGGGACTGGAGACCCGAGAAGAAAACTGTTCTGTGGTCGCTGGGGAGATCGCCTGGGTAGCTTTAGCAAGAATTTGATTTCTGTGACGTGTCCTGCTCTTTGCAAAACGACCAGGGCCACAGCACCAATAGGACCGGGTCGAACGGAGCCGGGCCGGACCGGGCCGGGCCCTGCAATGCAAAAAGGGCTTCGGTGTCCTCAAGGCCACGTCCACTCAGGCTGCCGTCTCTCTGCAGGTGCATTGTTGAGACTGAGAACCTGGAGGAGCGAGTTGCCGTGGTTTCCCGGATCATCGAGATCTTGCAGGTTTTCCAGGATCTGAATAACTTCAACGGCGTTCTGGAAGTGGTCAGCGCCATGAACTCCTCACCTGTCTATAGACTGGACCACACTTTTGAGGTAGAGCCCCCGGATGCTCCGCCCACCCACCTGACCCACAGGACATGGTCCAACAGGTCTGGCAGGTCCAGATCACATGGTCTTAGATGCATGATGGGATCTATCAGATCTGCCATCTTGTTTACACAACCAGACAGAATGCATGTTGATGACCCGTTGAAGTTCCTGTGGGACCTGGTGAACAGAACCACTGGTACCGATTCTGACAAAATCTGCTTCTGTTTTAGCAAATCCCGAGTCGCCAGAGGAAGATCCTGGAAGAAGCTCATGAGCTGAGTGAAGATCACTACAAGAAATACCTGGCCAAGCTGCGCTCCATCAACCCGCCCTGCGTCCCGTTCTTTGGTACAATCCGGCTGCGGCCTGCTGGTACTGGTACCGGCAGAACTCCGCCCTGATGGTGCTGTTTGTTCTGTAGGGATCTATCTGACCAACATCCTGAAGACAGAGGAGGGAAACCCAGACTTCCTGCGGCGACACGGCAAAGACCTGATCAACTTCAGCAAGAGGCGGAAAGTGGCAGAGATCACTGGAGAGATCCAACAGTACCAGAACCAGCCTTACTGCTTGAGCGTGGAGCCCGAAATCAGGGTGAGGCGCTGCTGATGTCACTTCCTGTGTCATGGAGTTGGGTTGAAGGTGATCTGTTGTGTCTGTGGAGTAGAAGTTCTTGGAGAACCTGAACCCGATGGAGGACCTGTCCGAGAAAGACTTTGCTGATCATCTCTTCAACAAGTCCTTGGAGATCGAACCTCGGAACACACGGTCGTTGCCTCGTTTCGTAAGTTGCCATAGTAACTGCCCGTCACATGTTAATTTGCTCCATGACATGCAGTGGCGTTACTGACGTCGGAGCACTTTTTTCAGTAACCAGTAATCTGACGCGGTGCTATTTCAGATCCAGTTACTTATCAAAATCCTTCAGAGTTTTCCAGACAACAGAAACACAAAAACACACGACTAACGATTTTTTGATAAAAAATCTCCTCTTCAGTTCCATGTTATAACTGGAGACACATTGTTGGTGTTGCATTATAAAATTATTTGCAACTAAGTTTTGGCAAAGATCAATGTCATTTTCACAGCATTGTTGTTGTTAGCTGCTGCTGAAAGTAACTAAAAAAGTTACTTTTAATGTAACTTAGTGACTTTCCAAATCAAGTAATCAGTCATCTAACTAAGTTACCTTTTCAAGGCGTAATCAGTAATCTGATTAAAGTCACTATGCCGTCACTGAGGACATGTTCTCATTCCTGGTCCAGGTGAAGCGGTACACCTGTCCTCTGAAGTCCCCGGGGATCAGACCCACGTCCACAAGGGTCGGCACCATGAGACATCCTACCCCACTGCAGAACGAGCCCAGGAAGATCAGCTACAACCGGGTCACCGACAGCGAGTCCGAAGGCGGCGTCATTTCTGCTCCCAACTCCCCTCGCACGCCGCTGACTCCGCCCCCAGCCTCCGCCGCGTCCAGCTCCACAGATGTGGGCAGCGTGTTCGACTCGCCTCAGGGTCCAAGCAGCCCCTTCCACTCAAGTAAGGCCTGATCTCCAGCTGTGCCCACAGACATTAGCCACGCCCACTGATCGTCACCACGCCAAAACCGGCCCATAGACTAATCCCACAAATTGTAGCTCCGCCCCCTGTTACAAGCTCCGCCCTTAAGCTAGTATTTGAGGCCAATATCTGTTGTGAGACATAAATTTGACTTTGACAAGCTAGCAGACCGTAACTCCGCCCACAGATTCTGACATCAAGCAGACCCTCCTCTGACAGCCGAATCGCGATTTCAGCAGGATATTCCTTTCTGCTCAGTGATGTTCTGATCTTGTGATTCACACTAACCTTCATCTCAGAACCAGTTTCCACAGCGGAACCGGGCTGGTTCTGCTCCTCTGACCCGTTTGTTCTGCTCACCCTGCAGCCTGCGACAGCATATTCGCTGTAATCTCTCTGCCTCACGGCCCACGTTAGTATGACCCTCCGGACTCTCCGTCATCACACCTCACCTGTCGGCGCACGCCTGGGTTCAGGCTGGCCGGTGCTGGGCGGGAACTTTGGGTCCGCATCCGGGTTCTGTAGAGTGTACGAATATATTTGGGCCTGGCACTGAATGAAACGACATGGAAACATTTTCCGAACCCGACTCATCTCTGCTGGTTCAACTTAAGAACCGTCAGAATTTCTTCAGATCCTGGAATAATTGGGCCATTGGTTCTGCTGACGATCCGTCATGGACCCACCCAGCACTGACCTGTCTCACCTAATCAACACCTGTCTCCATGGAAACCATCAACTCACCCTCTGACTGTGTTGGAAGGAAACACAACTACTGGAGCATTAGCCTTCAGGTTCCATTAGGAGTACATTGGGACAGAAGCTGCCCTGACCCGGTTCTCCAGGTTCCAGTCCAGTCATGGATTAGAACCAATTTACTGGATAGAACCCCAAACTAAAACCAGTCGACCTGCTGGTTATTGAACTAGACTGTTGTTTAGTTTCCTGTAAATCGTTCCTTCATCTCAGACTCATTGAACCCATTCTCTCCTAGAGAAGCCCGGTCTGTGTTCTTCCCGACCCACCAAATGTTCTGGATGTTTAACCGGTTCTGACCCATCTCGTCTCAGGGTCGTCCTCCGTCTCTTCAATGGTGAGCTTCAGTCGGACTTCAGAGGACGCTGCTGTCCCGCCTCCGGTCCCGCCGCGCAGACGACCCGAATCGGCTCCTTCTGAGTCCTCCCCCTCCAAGGTACCGGCTACACGACTAGTCAGCCACACGACTAGCAATATGACTAGTCAGCCTCACGACTAGCAATATGACTAGTCAGCCTCACGACTAGTCAGCAACACGACTAGTCAGCCACACGACTAGTCAGCCTCACGACTAGCAATATGACTAGTCAGCCTCACGACTAGTCAGCAACACGACTAGTCAGCAACACGACTAGTCAGCCACACGACTAGCAATATGACTAGTCAGCAACACAACCAGTAAACATCATGTTTCTGCCCCTCCCCTTCCCCCTTGACTCCGCCCCTCTGCAGGTCCAGTCAGCGTTGGAGAGCCCCCCCGCTGTGCCTCCTCGCCAGCCCACCTGTAAGCTCCTCCCCCCTCGTTATGCGTCGATGTCTTCTTCTCCCCCAGACAGCCCCCCCTTGCTGCCTCCCCGAGAGCCACTCAGTTCCCCCCTGCACCTCCTGCCTCCCCCACAGGGCCGCTCTCGCTGTGAAGTCTTGTCCCAGGCCTTCTTCCCCTCCTCCTCCTCTTCGTCTCTGAGCTCCGCCCCCACACCCTTGACTTCCTCACCGCCGCTCACCCCCACAGGAAGGAAGATGCCTTTCCCCTCCCCGCCTCTAGATGGCCCCCCAGTGCCACCGCGCCACAGCGTCCCCAAACTGCCCCCCAAGACATACAAGAGGGAGTCTCTGAGCAACGTGCCCCCTGCTGGACACGCCCCCTGCTCTGTGGTTGGACATCTTGTGAAAGAGGCGGAGCTGGAAACACTATAGCTGATTGGATGGACAAAGAGTTGGCCCATGAGAAGGTTCTGACCCGTCAGAACCAAGCTGAACCTGGATCCAGTCCTGGAAGTTTGTTCGGGGTCATTTCATCTTTGGTCCTCATCTGGGAGCTGTGGGAACCGGATCAGAACCAGTCGGATGTGTTGAGAACTGATTGGACCAGAGGCTTATGTGGCTGTGGGACCTGTGGTCCAGAAACTGAGGTACTGATGCTGGTTCTGGTTTGTTTTTGTTTGTTGTTGTTGTTGTTGTAAACAAAGGGAATAAATGTTTGTGCCTCTGACTCGGCGCTACTCTTTATTTACCGCCACGGTCCCACTGAGCATGCTCAGACTGACTCACCTGCTCAGGTACATCTCAGGGTTCAGGTCCGTTTGCCATCAGGTCCGGGTCTTTGGTGGTTTTTCATGCTGTCCTGTCCTGTTCCCCAAGAGTTCTACAGAACCAGCCAAACTCGACAGAACCGATTCCCCAAACGTCTGGTTTGGACCCGTCCTGCCGCCTCCTGGTTCTGTTGCTTGTCAGACAGAAGTTTTATTCTAAATGAGACGAAGGACATGGTTGTGTGGTTGGGTGTCGTGTGGTTGGGTGTCGTGTGGTTGGATGTCATGCGGTTGGATGTCGTGTGGTTGGATGTCGTGTGGTTGGATGTCGTGCGGTTGGATGTCGTGCGGTTGGATGTCGTGCGGTTGGATGTCGTGCGGTTGGGTGTCGTGCGGTTGGGTGTCGTGCGGTTGGATGTCGTGCGGTTGGATGTCGTGCGGTTGGATGTCGTGTGGTTGGATGTCGTGTGGTCGTTGAACAGACTCAGACTGGTGTCGGCCACCGGGGGCGCTGTAAGGAGATTTTATTGTCATAGGAAAACGAGAAACTCGGATTAATGGTAGAATCTCATTTATTGAATTAATCGGGTCCGTACTGTCCGTGGCCCGGTTCTGCAGAACTTTAAACCCAGCTCGCTGACAAGAGGTCCAGAGAAACAACCGGAACGGAAAGTCAGTTTGGTTTGAAAGGATTCAAACTAAACTGATTCTTGATCAGCTGATTGGAGGAGACCAGCAGGAAGGGGCGGGACTTCGGGCCTCCGATTTGAAGAGCCAGGCACATCGGAGGCACCTGACTGCGAGGCCCATTTCCAGAACCCCGTTTGGTACCAGATGACTCATCTACAGCCAGTTAAAGAGGAATAGATCCAGACTGAACCAGAACCGCTCTGGATCAGTCTCTGGTTCCAGGTGGAACGGGTCCGTCTGGACCCGGAGCAGTCTCTGGAGCCGGGCCGATCTCCAGAACCAGTTCAGAATCTGGAACCTGGTCGGGCTGGACCCGAAGCAGTCTCTGGACCCGGTCCAGGATGATCTGGTTGGCGCTGCTGCAGTCGTCGGGTCGATATGGGGCTCGGATGGTCAGAACACGGGCGACCCGAAGATCGTTCCCATCCTCCTCGACCGGAACCCGGTTCTGCTGGAGCCAGCGGCGGACTCCGGACCTCCTCCGGCGTCGCTCGTCCGGATCCGGGCCACCGGCCTCCGGAGGCGGAAGGAGAGAGCGGAGCCGCTCCTCCGTGTCCGGGTCCGGTTCCTGCAGAACCTCCACGTGTTGCACGGCGTGACCCAGAACCACCCGGACCGACGCACCGTCCTCCCCGAAGCTCACCAGAGCCACACTGAAGACAGAACAGAACCAGAACCGGATCAGAACCACCAGGTCTGTGGGGCGTGAAGTCTGATCACGTATCTCACCTGTAGGAGACCGGGTCCACGGTCAGCAGCCAGCCGCGGTGCTCCTCCCGCCGCTTTCCCGCCGTCACCCTCACCTGTCTGTGGACGCACCGGAGCCACAGCCGCGGACCTGAATGAAGCCAGCCGCACTGCATCACGGTCCTCTTATCAGCCCTCTTCTGAACAGCGGTTCCGCTCTGGAGCCGTCCGAAGGAAACAAGGCAAACACAAGAGTTCCGCTTTATGCTCCACAAGCAGCCGCTGCTGCCCCCTGCAGGCCGGGAACGGAAACGGCGAGGTTCGATTTCAAACTGAAGATTTTAGATGCGGGAAACGTGAAAAGAAAAGCCGTTTGTCCAGGTGGAGAGCTGCCCATCATCTCCATCATCTCCAAGTTCAGAGAGAGGAATATAAAAATAACATTAAAATCAGAAAAGTTAACGGGCATCTTGATACAAACTGAAAACTTTCAGATCATCGTAGAACGAAGCCGCCAGGAGAAAATGGGGAATTTTTTCTTTTGCATTACCGGTCATTTGTTATTGATCAGATTTGTTACTGATCACATTTATTGTTGATCAGATTTGTTGTTGATCACATTTGTTATTGATCAGATTTGTTATGTGTCAGAGTAACAAGGCGGTTCTGATGGGTTGCTCGTGAACTCATAGCTGTTATAATGGGCTTAATGTTTTGTTCTCAGTACGAAAATGTTTGTTTTTTGTTAGATCATGATACAGCAGCGATGTCTGTTGTTATGGCAACGAGTCTGCATGTGACTGACAGAGCAACAAAGTAAGAATATGAATGATTTTGAGTACTTGGACAGTTTTCTGCGTAACTTTCACTGCATTAATAATCCCCTCATCGCCATGTTCATTTTGCTCATGTAATGCTTCCACCCTGGAATTGAATACGAGTATAAAATCAGAATCTTATCTGAATCCAGATGGTGACGCATGTTTTCCTTAATCAATGTTCGACGTGTTTCTTTGGATGTAGTTTTAATGTCTGTGCTCAGTTCTGCAGCAGGACGGATTGACGACGTGGTGAACAGGACAGGACAGCTCGGACAAATGGGTGGTGTAAGTGATGCAGCCATAACACAACTAGCAGTCTTTTTGGATAAACTTTTTTTCTTGTGTTAAATGTTCTCAACTTGTGCTTTGACACCTGCTTGTGTTCATTTGAACCTCTACTTTATTAGTTTGTGTGTCTTCACTATGAAAACATTTGTGTAAAGTAAATTATGAAACTTCAAGCACAAGGCTTGCAAAAATATTCTAATTCCATTCATGTCCTTCAGTGTGAAGCTGCTGATGCTGCAGTTTCATTTGGGAAGTTTGCATGGACATGGAAGAAGATCCAGCCAAGCTCATCCTGGAGAACGTGGTATGTAGAGATCAATGAATCACTCAAACTGAATATAGCTAGAGTTATTTGTCCATACATATTGAGAAATATATCTATCTCCACATGTAGACATACTTAGAGGTCAAAGGTCAAATTTTTTCACCGATTATCTGTCATGTTTTACTGTTTGCTATGTGATAACAGTAATAGTCTAAACAAATATTCAAAAAACATTTTTTCTAAATGGAACATACTACAGCTTAAAGGTTGACATTTAACATATTTCTATAAAAGATAAAATGATTTAGAAACATTTTTAAACATGTATCATGTTGCCAAATGTAACTTTTATAGCAAATTTTTTACATATTTGTCAAAACTGCGACTTTGTCATGTCAGTCGTATGCATGAAATAAAGTGTTACCGAAGTCTGTCATGCATTTCTATGTAATCTTTTATATCTTTTTTAGAAATATGAAAATGATTTGTTTTCCTTCATCGTTACAGTAAAGCAAGAGACGTTTAGTCTGCAGCTTTAACGTCATTAAAGCTGCAGACTCATTAAAGCTGTTTAATGAGTCTGCATTAAACAGCTTGCAGACTCAATAGGATGTTTTAATCCTATTGATTAAAACATCAACATAACGATGTTTTTAACATCGTTAAAATCTGAAATACTTTTCTATATCACATATTAGATATATGTTTTTATAAAGCTTAACTGTTATATTTGATATATCTATCAATTTTATATCTTAAATATTAACAATATATCAAAACTTGATATCATTTCATATCTTAAATAATATGTTTGTTCATAAAAATAGTATTTTGGGTAAGACTCCGTTTAAAAATGTTACGCATCTTAAATGTAAAACATGATAAAGACAAAATGGTGTGATTTAGGAATGTTCATTTAAATAAAGTTGAATTGTTCAGAAGCATTCTTTGCCTTTCTAGTCAAAGATCAGTTTCTTTTTAATTTGAAAAATTAAGATTTAAATCTGTAACATAACATTGTCTTTACATTGAGAAAATCAAAAATAAGCTGCTGTTATTCATTATAATGTTGCTAAGACATGAAAAATGTATTGATACACGATATATTTACATTATGGTAACAGATAAAATGTAATTTCAACTTCATATTTTCAAGTAATAATAAAATACTGTAATGATTTGAGGGAAAAAGGAAAAATATGTTCTACTTATTTGCATTGTGTCTGATGGATGTAAACAATAAAATCAACAGCCTGTCCGGGTCGCCTGTCCGGGTCGCCTGTCCGGGTCGCCTGTCCAGGTCGCCTGTCCAGGTCGCCTGTCCGGGTCGCCTGTCCGGGTCGCCTGTCCGGGTCGTCTGTCCAGGTTGTCTGTCCAGGTCGCCTGTCCGGGTCGTCTGTCCAGGTCGCCTGTCCAGGTCGCCTGTCCGGGTCGCCTGGAACGTTGCTGGACAAGCAGCAGCACCTCCTGACCCTACTGGGGTCAAGGGTTAGAAAATGGATGGATGGAAATCTTTGCTGCATGTGACGTTTTGAGTTAAAGTGGATTTATGAAAATGTTTTGGTATTTTTTCGTCTTTATGTAAAATTCAAAGAAAATATCATAACACATTAGTAATAAAAAGCTTTGATATGATAAACTGAGCAGAAAAAAGAAATAAAAATAATCACAAATTGCGGAAAATAAAACTAAACATCACAAATGCAAAACAAATTTCAGATCTTAAATTAAGACAACATATTTTAGGTATAAAATTGGCCTTTTATGACGTTTGAGCATCGTCTAAAATAAAATGATTTCACTTTAAAGTGGAGGGGATTTTTAGAAAGCAGCACTTGAGAACCAGAAGATTAAATGTATCATAATTTAACTCTTCATCTCCTGTTAGAAAAACATATTTTAAATATAGATTTCTTGTAAAATATCTACTTTTGAAAACTTTCTAAAAAGTTTAATGAGGTCGCAATTTAAGAAATGTTTGTCTCAAAATCTCAGTCACAAAACGCAGGAATTGATAATTATTTTGAATTTCTTCTGCACAAAGTCATTCCAGGAAAAACGTCATATTGCATTATAAAATGAAGATCTAGTTTTTAGTGGAAGTGGAACAAAAAGCTGTTTGGTTTTATTGTTATGATTTTAAACAAAGGTTTTCTCAGTTGGAGGAGGAAACTTCCTGGTTGCAGCTCCATCATTGCAGGCCAGGATTCCTGCAGCTGGTCCAAATGCTGCAGCAGAGTTCTGATGAAAACTCAAAACAGAAATCATATTTCTCCTGTTTTATCTTCCCTTCAGCAGCTCCCTATTGATTGAGATCATAATCTCAGATTCTACTTGTCACATAAAGAGGCCATAATAATCAGCTCCATCAGAGATTTGACTGGTTCCGACCAGAACCCTGTGGTACCAGACAGTAGGTTCTACTGGTTCTGCAGGTCCCAGCAGCATAAAGGGAGTCAGATCCTTCAGTTTACTGAGACAAGGCCCTGAATACTTAGTAGATCAAAAAACTTTGCTGTGTGAAGCTGCGGGATAAGAGATGTTTGTCCAGTCGGGCGGCTGATGGTGAAATCAGAATTAAGGAACTGATTTAAAGTGAACATACATTGTAGTAAGCAGAGCCAAATTACAAGCTCAATCCAACCAAACTTTTACGCTGAAATCCAACCGGAAAAGGCCTGCTTTGTTTCCGGCGCTGGATCAGTGAGCAGCTAGCTGCAGAGCTAACCTGATCGCGGATCGACCAGAACCGTCCGGAGTCAGAATGTCCCGCTTCGGGCGCTACGGAGGAGGTAACCCGCTGTGACCTTCTTCTTAATCGGTACCGGTCCGTAGAACCGTCCGGTACTCTCACTGGATAGTTTCGGAGAGTTTTCGCAGCTAGTAAGCTACAAGTAGAGCTAACTGCTAACATTCGTCTGTGACGTCACTGTTGTACCTGCTGCACGTGTCCTCAGGTGTTGTCCGCGGTGTTTGTTTCATGTGATCGCAGTCAGAGGTCAATGAGTTTGATTAACTGGCGGAAGTTGGTAAATTAGCGGGAAATATACCGGAGTCTGGTTCAGTGAGTAGCCAACAGGTGAGAGGATGCTGCCCCCTTGTGGCGCACCGGAAATTACAGCAACAAGTTGACAGCAGCTGAGCCCGCCCACCGGAAGTTACCGTCATATCCATTATACTGATTTTAATACAGACTGGTTAACTTGGTGCAGATTGTTATTTCATATTACACACTGTGGTTCTGTTGGCGGTTCTGTTGATTTTGTTGAGGTTCTGATGATGGTTCTGCTGGCGGTTCTGTTAGTGGGTTTTATTAGTGGTTCTATTGACGGTTCCAACAGAACCACCACCTAAAGAACCACATTCTTGAGGTGGTTCATCAGAACCGTTGGCGGTTCTGATGTGTCTGGTCCCGCCTCTGTCCACAGCAGGATGTTCCTGTGCTCTCATTGGCTGTTGGAGCTGCTGGCTCTGCCCCCTGACGCTGCCTCTTGTCTGCAGAGTCCAAGGTTTACGTGGGGAACCTGGGGACCGGCGCCGGAAAGGCCGAGCTGGAGCGGGCCTTCGGGTACTACGGACCTCTCAGGACCGTCTGGATCGCCAGGAACCCGCCGGGCTTTGCCTTCGTGGAATTCGAGGACTCCAGGGACGCCGAGGACGCCGTCCGAGGGCTGGACGGGAAGTGGGTACCGCGCAGGAGCACAGGTGAGCCGGGCGCGGCGGCGGACTGACCGGCTGTTGGCGTGTTTCAGGGTGATCTGCGGCAGCCGGGTCCGGGTGGAGCCGTCCAACGGGATGCCGCGGCGTTCCCGCTACGAGAGGCCGCCGCCACGGCGACCGTTTGACCCCGACGACAAGTGCTACGAGTGCGGACAGAAAGGCCACTACGCCTACGACTGCCACCGCTACGGCCGACGCGGCCACCGCAGCAGGTACGGCGCCGGCCTGAGGCCACGCCACTCGTCCGCTCTCGTCTCATGATGCAATCCACTTCAGGTCCCGGTCCAGGTCCCGGTCCAGGTCCCGGTCCCGGGGGAGGCGGTATTCCCGGAGCCGGAGTCGCAGCCGGAGTCGAGGGAGGAGGTGAGTTCTGTCGACCCGCCGGTCCAGAACCCCGGCGCCGGGCTCTGACCCTGTGATGTCATCAGATCCAGGTCCTCTCCTCGGCAATCCAGGTCCAGCTCACCCAGAAGGTCCAGGTCCGGTTCACCCAGAAGGCTGCGGTCCGGTTCTCCTGGGAGGTCCCGGTCCCGGTCGATGTCAAAGTGCCGCAGCAGGTGGGTGTGGCTGTTCTGA
>VMRN01000347.1:27864-39182 GCA_010277015.1 Poeciliopsis turrubarensis
ATCCATCATTTGGAGATTTGGAGGATGTGCAAAGAAAGGGTTAAAAAAAAGAGAGGAAAAGACCACACAAAAACAGGAGGCAGGGGAGGGGGACACCCTGGACAGGTGTCTGGGCCATCACAGATAAAGACAGGACAATGATGCATGCTAGGGCTAATTTAGAGAGACCATGGCGGGAGGAAGCTGGAGTACCTGGGGAAAACCTGGCATTCCAGGAGACAATATGCTAACTCCTTTCCCTCAGGCTGGGATTGTTGCAAAGATCCTAGGCAGTTGGTATCCTAGTTCTACCAACTGCCTCACCGTGCTGCCTGCTTTTGGCGTAAACATCCCAAATGGACCCGGATGAGAGGAGTGCTAAGCTGCTAAATAAAAGCTAATTCTGGCTTTAGATTATGCGCAGTGGCGCAGTGGTAGCGCTGTTGCCTTGCAGCAAGAAGGTCCTGGGTTCGATTCTTTCTGCACGGAGTCTGCATGTTGTCCCTGCATGGTGGGTTCTCTCCGGTTCTCCGGCTGGTCCAAAAACAGGTTAACTGGTCGCTCCAAATTCTCCCTAGGTGTGTGAGTGTGTGTGCATGGTTGTTTGTCCTGTCTGTCTGTGTTTTCCCTGCGATGGTTTGGTGACCTCTCCATGGTGACCCTGCCTCTCGTTCGTTGACAGTTGGAGGCACCAGCACCCTTCTGGGACAAGGCTGTTAGAAAATGGATGGATGGGTGGAAGAATTGTGAACATGCTTTATGCTCGGTCTCTGATCCTCTGCATCAGGTTGGAGCAGCTCTCCTGTAAGACTGATGACCTGGTCCAGAAGATGCTCAGGCTGGTTCCGACAGAACGGATTTCAGCTCAGGAGGCTTTGCAGCATCCATATTTTAGCACGCTTCCTGCTCCCATCATGAACCTCAAAGATGGTAAGACCACCACCTGCTAATGAGCTACAAAAAAAATCTTTTCAGATGAATGTGTAATCCTGAGGGGTCAATATAGAACCATGGAGCAGAGATTTTATATTCAGATTTGCTAAATCTGAATATAAAGGTTAGCTAACAGGCAGGTTAGCCTGTTAGCTAACCTGCAGACAGGTTAGCTAACAGGCCAAGACTGCTCTGATTGGCCAGTCTCTGAAGCCAGCAGGGGGCAGCACCTCCAGCTGTCAGCTGTGCTGCAGGACAATCGGAGCTCAGCGGAGAGGCTGCATCTCCTCACTGAGAGTTCAGAAG
Organism: Poeciliopsis turrubarensis; assembly: GCA_010277015.1. Lineage (NCBI taxonomy): Eukaryota > Metazoa > Chordata > Actinopteri > Cyprinodontiformes > Poeciliidae > Poeciliopsis > Poeciliopsis turrubarensis. The sequence goes on from VMRN01000347.1 coordinate 29,083, forward strand.
GTTTTTAACTATCAGCAGGTCATGTTCAGGACCTTCTAACATCAGCATCACATCTTATACACAGAAGAAAATCCAAATTATTTGAATGAAAGTATAATTTGCTGTTTTTCAGCCGTGTCCATCTTCAAAGTTCCTGGAGTTCGCCTGGAGACAGAGTTCAGAGACATCTTGAACCCTGGACGGAAACTGAAGTCTGCCCGGCTTCCTGCCGCCGGCTGCTGGTGATCAAACCGCCAATCAGATCAACGGGACAAGACGAGGAAAGGGGCAAAGCAACCCTTTAAGGAGACGGATTCATAAACTAGGGATGGATTTCTGATGCTCTGGTCCAGGGCAGCTGCGGCTATGATGCAGCTTTGGGGTCCTCTGGACTTGATCAACACGATGCAGAACAATTAGCAGAGAACCTAAATAAAACGTTGAGCGTCTCCAGCGGCTGTGATCCTTCCAGTTCTTTTCCTGAGTCGACATCGATCCAGAGACTCTTTCTGCTTCTCCAGAAACAGGTTCTGGTCCACAGGGCGTAACCGTTCAGTTTTGTTTCAGGCTGCAACACGTCTCCGTCTCTCTGCTTCAGGCTCTCACTGCGTTCCTGTGTGTGCATTAAGTTTCAGTCTGTCCTCGGGTTTCTAGTGTCCATCGGCTTCAGACAAGTTTCCACCGGAACTTTCATGAGTTATTTCGATGTCCTCATTGGCATCAGTTGCCATGATTACCTTCACAATTGCACAAGCCTCTATTTCCACTCAGAATAAGTTGGAGGGAAAACCACCAGTCAGGTTCTGTTAGAGAGCAGGTCGTCTTCCAGGGTCACTTCTGCCTGACCATTGATGTTGGGACCAAGAGCCAGAAGCTGCAACTGCTGAGATGTTTATACATTTATGTATATTTGTTTATTCATTTGATTTCCAAAGAAATTCAAAGAAAAACATTCAGAGCTCTGCAAGTCTGCTGAAGTCTGTTGTTGCCTTGTTCACCTTGACTGCTGGTTTTCATCCTGTTGAAGGTTTTACAACCCTAACCCCCACAGGCCTTTAAAACGGTTATTATTTTCAATAATGATTAAAGTACCGATCAATACATGCCTCAGCTTCCCTTCGCCTCCACCAGGTGGCAGCAAATAGCATATTTGTTCTTTTTTTTCCAATCGCATGAAGCGCAGCTTCTGCTGCTGCTGCTGATGATGAAGATGAAGATGATGAAGATGATGAAGATGATGAAGATGATGAAGATGATGATGATGATGATGATGGCTTGGTTCTGATGAAGGGTGATCGGAACTGTTGAGCGAATGTTCAGAGGAAAGTAGTTAATAATCCGAGCCGTCAGTGAAGGCAGCACCAGCAGAAACTCCGACCGGAAACAGCTGAGAGATTTTCCCCAGTCGGGACCAGAACCACAGAACCGAACCTGGAGCAGAGTTTTTCAGGGGTCCAGTTCAGCCCGGTACCAGCTGGAGGTCCTGCCGGAAGTGGTTCCGGTTCGGCGGGGAGTGTTTATGGCGTTATTGGTGAGTTCAGACGAACCAGAAGTTTTTGTATGAAGTTCGATCCCGCTTGTGGTTCTGGGGCCTTTGGACTCTCCTGGGTTCGGAGGGTATTTTCAGAACTTTTCGGGTCTGTCTGATTTTGTTTCGCTGAATGTCGCTGGTTTCATCTGGACCCAGAAGTCCCGCAGAGTCCAGCAGAACTCCGAACCTCCGGTTCCGATGTGTTCAGGTTCCGTTAGTGAACACAGTGTTTCACTCTGCAGCCGGTGCACGATGTCAGGGTGGGTTCTGATCCCGGAGAACCTCTCTTTGGACCGACACAGGGCCGGCTATAGCTGGGGCCAAAGGGGGCAGGGGCCCTCAAGTGAAACTTGCTACAAATAAAGAACACAGGAAAACAGGATCCATTCATAATAAGTTTGTTTGTGATGTTCCAAAAGCATCATTGTGTCGCTGGTCAGTGTGATCATTTGTCTCCTATATATGCAGCTATCATATCATATCATCATATCATATCATCATATCATATCATCATATCATATCATATCATATCATCATATCATATCATATCATATCATATCATCATATCAGGTGAGATCATAGGTAGTCGTCCTTCAAAGTCACACCTGACTTGCAACTTTTCAGACTTTAATTCGCTGCTGACGAAGAAGTCTGGGATCATCTTCTGTTTCTTGTACATTTATTCCTGCGTAATAGACTTAAAGCCATTTTTCATCAATATTTGCTGTGGATATAATACAGCCTGTAAGTCGATGTCAAGTATTTTCGCTTATCAATCAATCAATCAATCAATCAATCAAATTTTATTTGTAAAGCTCATTTCAGCAGCAAGGCATTTCAAAGTGCTTCACATCACAACACAAAAACACAAAGTCATGCAACATAGAATAAACAATACATTGATCCATTATTAAATTTTTAATTGATTAGGTTTCAAATAAAACTAAACAGGTGTTTTAGTTGAGCTTTAAAGGAAGTCAGGGTTTCAGCTGTTTTACAGTTTTCTGGAAGTTTGTTCCAGATATTTGGTTCATAGATGCTGATAGCTGCTTCTCCTCTTTTGGTTCTGGTTCTGGGGATGCAGAGCAGAACCAGAACCAGAACCTGAGAGTCTGGCAGGTTGATACAACAGCAGCAGATCTTTAATGTATTGAGGTGCTAAACCGTTCAGTGATTTATAAACTAACTACAGTATTAGTTAGTTTATAACTAATACTGTTAGTTATAAACAGTATTAGTTTATAACTAATACTGAGGGCTGCAGGGAGCCAGTGGAGGGACTTTATGTTTATGTTTCTATCACTGCGAGGAGTCGACATCTACTCGACTTTCATCATTTTTACAGTCCACCTTAAAATATATGACGTTTATCAACCTCTAATATCTATGCATAACGACGCCCCCTCATGTATCTATGGCTAGAACCGGTCCTGGACCAACAGAACCGGCCCTGGAGAGCATGGTCCCAGCTCACCCTGCAACCCTTCAGACGACCCGCCGAGCCCAGGCTCAGTACCGGACATTGTGGACTGAGTTAGTCCCAGGGTGCAGCTGGACCATGTTCTCCAGGTCTCATCCAGGCGGAGGTCCACCAGATTGAAGGAGAGGATTTCCTGTCCAAAGATGAAATCAACCGCTCCCAGCTCTGTAATGCAGGAAGTGATGTCACACAGCAATTAGCTGATTGGAATCAGTAAATAAGACTGATGTTGTCCTGTAGCTGGTTCTGACCCACAGCACCGGGTCAGAACCAGGGGAACCCCAGGCTGGGAGTCAGGCCAGGTGATGAGGGGACGTTGGACAGAGCCGTGTCTGTCCACAGTTTAGGGTTAGGGGTTAGGGGTTAGGGGTTAGGATAGGGTCTGAGATGGGCCTCCTGGTGGACGAATGTCTCACCAAAGCATAGATGGAAGATTTAACTCTGTATTTCTGAAAACTATGAAATACTCCCAAATTTCATAAAGTATCAGAATTGTGGAAAAAAGTGTGAGGAATTTTCCTGAGAACAAGTTGGAGTTGGTTCCGATTGAACTTTGACCCTAAGATCCTTGATGCTGTCATCCTCCTTCCAACTATAACCTAGTTGTTCTGTAGTCCTGCCCTTTGACCTCAGAACAGTCAGTTCCTCAACTGTTCTTTGGTCTTTCAGGTCCAAAGGATCGTCTCATCTGTGGACCGACTGGACCCGATGGACCACTGCCAGCAGCAGGAGGAATCCTGATCTCTGATTCAGAACTGGGACAAAGATCTTTGTGGACTTCCTGAACGCTGCTCATTGCTTAGAAGACCTGTGGGCAGCTGAGTGTCTCTGGAGGTCATGGGTCCTCCACAGACCCAGGGATCTCCAGCTGTTCCTCAGATGGGGGTTCGTGCTCGTGTGTCAAACTGGTCAAAGAAGCGGGAGATAGGGAACGCTCGGCGTCCCTCGAGAGTTGACAGCCTGGGAACGAGCCAGTTGGATGGACCTTCTAGGAAGTTTCTGGAGGACAGCTTGGACCTCTCAGGTCGGTCGGAGACCGGCGTCCAGGTCTTCAGGACAGGCCTGGTGAGGATGAAGAGGAGCAACAGCGAGGCGACCATCAGTGACTTTGGTTCTGAGGACACCGGTCCCACAGCCACGCTGACCAGAAGACACGGGAGCTCGTCCAGCGTGGACCGACTGGGCTCAGCAGGGTTCTGGGAGGTTCTGGACCAGGAGCCCAGTGCTCCGCCTCCCGTCCCTGAGCCTGACGCTGTCTCTGCTGTGCTTTCGCCCAGCCTGCAGGCGGCTGTCCAGATCGCACGTGGGGACATGGTCTTCATTCCAGGACAGGACACTGACAGAGATGCCAGAAAGAAGACGGAGACGTCTGTCCTCGGCCGCCTGAGGCCTCAGCGAACCAACAGCATTGAGGTGCACCAGGACAGCAGCTGCCCTTTGACCCCTCACAGGTGGTTCTCTCATTATGATGTTCAGAGTGTCCTTGTCACTGTAGCAGAGGGACGTCCCTGTGCAGAAGCTCCTGCTCTGCTGCCAGCAGTGGGACATGAAGACCAGCATGGTGACGAACGGAGCAGCGCTCTGGTCCTCGCCTGTCCTCACTTCCTGAATGAGCTTGGAGGGGAAATGGACCAGAACTTGGACCTGACCCGGCCCAGCAGCTCTACCGGTACCAATGCTGCCGTGTCTGTCCTGGAGGCGTCCAGAGGAAGCAAGCACTGTCCCGCAGACCTTAGGGGGGCAGACGAGTATCTGGACCTGGGAGCCACGTACTACCAGAAATACTTCTACACCAAAGGTAACAACCCGGTCCTGTTTCCGGTCCTGGTTCCGGTCCCGGTCCCGGTCCCGGTCCTGCTTCCAGTCCTGGTTCCGGTCCCGGTCCTGGTCCTGGTTCCGGTCCCGGTCCTGGTTCTGCTCCCAGTGTTTCGGGTTCTGTGACCTGTTTTCTGGCTGGTGTCCCTCTAGATCACCAGAATTATTTTGGCGTTGATCCGAAGTTCGGTCCGGTTTCCCTGAGCGTCCGTCGAGAAGCTGTGGATAATGGAGGAAACCCAGTCAGGTTCTGCTACAGGATCATCCTCCGGACCGGCCAGGTAACGGAAGCAACCGGCCTGAATCAGCGCAAGATTTCATGGTGTAAGAAGCAGCTTCCTGTCCTCCTCAGCTGTCCACCCTGAGAGGGTCCATCATGGAGGACTCGGTCCCTTCTTGGTCCAAACATGGGACGGGTCGAGGTCTTCCCCTGAAGGACATCCTGGAGTTTGTGCTCCCAGAACTCAACATCCAGAGTCTGCGGGCGGCGAGCCGTTCCCCCCAAGTCCCAGACCTGCTGCTGCAACTGGACCAGCAGGAGGTGAGCTGGTTCTGCCGGGTCTGCTGATCCAGCAGAACCCGGTTCTGGTAGGTTACAGTGTTGAAAAGCAGGAATCGTTTTCCTTTCTCTCCACGGTTCTGGACACGGTTCTGCTGGTCCCCATTAACACACTAAATGTTGTTGGACCGGAACCAGAACACTGTAAAGCTCCAGACAGATAAGTACCAGAACTCATTTGGGTTCCCAGAAACCCAGGCTGCAGTTCTGTTCAGTGAAGGTTCTGGTGTTGCTGGATTGACCCACGTTCTGACATCTAAAAGCAACACAGCGTTGGACCTTGTAGCAGTAGAAAGGACAGGCGGTTCTGGTTCTGGTTCTGGCAGAGCAGAATGTGGCGTAAACACTGAAGTTGGACCGACGGGTTCATCGTCACAACTCTTGACACGCCGTCAGAAGACGGTTCTGATCCGTCTTCTTGTTTTCCCGCAGCTCGTCCTCCAGCACAGAGTGAACCTGCAGCTGAGCCGGGCCGGTCAGAACCCGGGAGAGACCAGCAGTCCTGCCCTGACCCAGTTCCTAAACTTGCTGGTCCACAGAGACCCGATGAAGAGTTTCTACAAGCACCAAGACCTGCAGAACTCTGGTACCACTACCTCCTTTCTAATGGTCCAAATATGTTCTGGTCAAAATCAAGCCCACTTTTATAAATCTGACCAAACCAGAACTTCTAAAAACTTCTAAAGAGAGTTTGATGCGTCAGACCAGAACGCGTCGTCGTCGGTTTCTTTCATTCCTTCACTGCTCAGCTCAGTCGCCGGGTTTTGACTGGAATATCCAGGCTGCTTTCTAGGTTTTTTCTAGGTTTTTTGAAATTCATACACTATATTGGCAAAAATATTTGCTCACCCATCCGAATGAATGGAATCAGGCGTTCTAACCACCTTCATGGCCACAGGTGTACGAATGAAGTCTGTTTTTACAAACATTTGAGAACAAATGTTTCGCTCTCAGGAGTTCAGTCAGTTCCAACGTGGAACTGTGACAGGATGTGCAACAAATCCAGTCCTGACATTTTCCTGCTCCTAAATATTTCACAGTCAGCTGTGGAATATGAAAACAGAAGCAACTCAGCCACCTAGTGGTCGGCCACGTAAAGTGACGGTCAGCAGTTGCTGAAGCTCATCGTGTGAAGAGGTCGCCAACTTTCTGCAGAGTCAGTCACTGCAGACATGTGGCCTTCATTTTGGACACTTCCAGGCTCCTATCTTTGTGGGAACAGTTTGGATCTGGACCCTTTATGGTCCAGAGCACAAGGCAAGGTCCATAAATACATGCTGGAGAACAGGCCTTCTTGTCCCACATCAGTGTATGACCTCACAAATGTGCTTCTGGAAGAATGGTCAGAAATCCCCATAAACACTCCTAGACCTGGTGGAGAGCCAGAATAGTTGAAGCTGTTCCAGCTGTAGAGGAACCAAGTCACATTGGACCCGGTGGGTCAGGATGCGACGGCGCTGAAGCTCATATGTGAGTCAAAGCAGGAAAGCAAATTCTTTTGGTAATATAGCGTATGTTATATTCATATTATCTTGAGGGTGCCATGCACTTCATGCACCAGGGCATGAGTTATTGCTCCTGGTAAGTGCTTTTTATGCTTCATGCAAACCAATTTCCTTCTGGGATGTAAATAAAACTGCAACTGAAATCCCTTTGCAATCTGTTTCCGAGAACGAACCGTTTCCGTCTCCTTTCAGGCAGCTCCACAGAAAGTCCAACTGTTTCCATGATGTTCCAAGCATTTCAGCTGACGTTCCATGTTTCTGCCCTGCTACAGAATGCTGCCGACGGTTCTGGTCAGGTACTTCATGGTGCTATGGTATGGGTGGTTCCACAGCGCTACAGGAGAACTACACAGTTTATCACAGTGAAGTTGGATTTCATTTTCAGGTGCTGAGGTCACACCTTGTTGCGAACGATGTCACCGTGATTTTCCAGGAACCCGATGCTCCGTCCTTCAAGCCCCAGATCATCCGTGCCGACCTCCAGCATGTCTTCATCGTCGTCAGAGTCCACCGACCCTGCACCCAGCACACCTGTTACAGGTTAGACTTGGTCCACAGGAAGCGAGGTGTCCCGGGTCTGACTGCAGGTGTGAAGTTGTTGTGTCTGTCAGTCTTGCCGTGTCTAGGTCCCTGGGCGTCCCGCCCTTCGGTCCATCAATCCCATCTGGTTGGATGGCTCCTGCCTCCTCTGCCTTTGTGGACTTCCTGCTGACCAAGATCATCAATGCCAAACAGGCCACCCGCAAGTCCGAGTCGTTTGTCACCATGGCGACTCGTACTCGCAAGGAGCAGCTGAAGCAGTTGGTGGACAGCTTTGTAACAACGACACCATTGGACTCCTCCTCTGGCATTCGCTTCAGCTTCATCTCTCTGGGTGGAAAGAAGAAGGAGCGTCTGGCGCCGCACCCATTGGCCTTCCTGCAGAGCGCAGGTGCCCTCACCTGGAGCGTGACGGTTCGCGACCCCCGCACTTCTGTCGCAGTCGCCTGCCGACTGGCCGTCTCCAGCGAGCTGCTGGTGCTGATAGAAGAGGCGGGCAGAAGGGTGGTGTTTCACTGTTCATGCAGGGACGTGATTGGCTGGAACACCGCACACGGATCCATCCAGTTGTTCTACCAACACGGACTCTGCATGGCATTTTCCACACGGGATGGCCGCTGGGAGGACTCCCAGGAGATCACGCAACGTTTGACGGTAAGTAGGGGTCTCATTGGTCCCCGACCCCTCTCCGGCCGTGTCCTTAACCCCATTATAACTCGATGATGTGACCTTTCAGATGGTCACCCACGGTGCTGCGGGGGCAGCCGTGACTCTGAGGAGGAACCGACTTGGCCAGCTGGGGTTTCACGTCAACTTCGAGGGCGTGGTGGCCGACGTCGAGGCCCACGGCTTCGCCTGGCAGGCGGGTCTTCGCCCCGGCTGCCGGTTGGTGGAAATCTGCTCAGTTGCCGTGGCAACACTTTCTCACGAGCAGATGATTGAGCTGCTGAGGACGTCGGCGAACGTCAGCGCCATCGTACTGCCGCCCCTCAGAGACGGGATGCCACGCAGGTAGAAAATATTTCACCTCTCGTTTCTGTGACATGAACATCTGTCTGCACCCTGGTTGGCTGGACCTGACCGGAGCCATGAAGGGTTAGAGCTTCACTGACTTAAAGTTTCATCTTCAGGAGTTTCTCTGAGACCCAACGGCTCCCCCTGCTGGAGGTCAGACTGGACCCTGATGTCACTTCCTGCCCCTATGGGAGCTTTGCAGCCCCGCCCACTGCCAGAACATCGTCCAATCAAAGTCCAGTCCAACTGACCTCTTCCTCTGACATCAAGAACGACTTCAGGTATTAGAACTGGACCAGAACCGAATTGGAACAGAACCAGGTTCCCCAGCAGAGACAGATCTTGACAGCAATGTGTTTACCGTGTTGATCGCCCCGCAGGGCTCCTCCTGATTGGTTTGTCGGTTCTGATGGACGCACCGGGTCCACGCAACACTGTAGAGACAGAGGTGACTGGAACCGGAACCAGGATCCATTTGGGTTCCAGAGTAAGAGCTGAACGCCTGGACGTTTAGCTTCCTGAGATGTTTCGGCCGCATCACCCTCGCATGAAGCTCGGGCTTCTGCAGGTTCTCCTGACCCGGTTGTTTTAACCTTCATCCTGACCCGACCTGTCCGCTCATGTTCCCTTCCAGAACCCAGACTCCACGGTCTTCCTCCTCGTCTTCCTCAGCGAGCGAGTCCAGCAGACAGAGACGGCAGCGGCCGGCCCCAGGTGAGTCCACCGTTTCGCCAGAAATCGTTCCTAAAGTCTCTCAGTCCTGCCTGAATTCAACTCTCTGCAGTTTGCAGCCACAAGTTGCTCGAGTTGCAGCAACACGTTGTCCAGCAGCAGCAGTGACGGCAGGACCTCGACGCCTCAGCTCGCCTGTCTCAGCGGCGTGTCGGTGGACAGCGGCATAGACTCCGCACTGTACTCGCCGTCAGCACCGCCTCCGGTTGCTGGGGCAACGCTGGTCCTGACGGATGTCCACAGGAAGGAGTCGGCGGGACCGAGCCGTCCCGTGACCGACCTCAGAGGCTCTGTTGCCAGGTAACTCCAGAGTCAGTTCTCCAAAATAAAATAAATATTGTCCTTCCATCACCTGGAGTGGCGCCCCCTGCTGCACTGGAGCAGAAACACAAATGTTTCTGATTAATGTGATGTTGAACAGAAACTTTGTGTTTCACCATTTAATCCACGTTTTTGTGCATGCTCAGCCATAACTGATACAAGCTGACAGCATTTATGTATCAATATTTCCATTAATATAGCCAGCATTTGGAGCAAATGTCGTCTGTTTATCAGGCCTGTAATGGTTTCCCATCAGGGCAGGACAGGTGAGTCGAGCTGAGCAGGTGCTTAACGTCTGCTCTGCTTTTTTCAGGGACTATCATGGAACCAGATGTTCATCAGCAGACAGAGTGAAGGCAGATTCACCTTTGGCCCGTCCAGGTGATGCCAGCTGGGATGCAGAGCACCTCTGCAGCCAGGATACCTGTCCATGGGAGGCGGGGCTTAGCTGGTTGACCAGCGATTTGTTACTGGAGGAGACTGGCAGGTAAGAAAAACCAGGTGACATCTGGTGCCGTCACCTGAGACACATATTCACCTTCTAGCATCTGACCTCCATTTGACCTCCATCTGACACCCATCTGACCTTCGTTTGACCTCCATCTGACACCCATCTGACCTCCA